>VNJS01008693.1:0-193491 GCA_008042575.1 Drosophila watanabei
ATAAACATTTTTATTTATTTTATTATTTTTTTTTATTTTACGCTGGTAAAAAACTATTTTTTCACTGACCATTATGTTAATACTTTGGAACACTTACCTGATAAATGTTTATTGTAATTTAAACTTGATTCTCCTTAAAAATTTGATTCAGCTTCTAGATTTTTCACTTGCTGAGACGCAATTGACAAACGCAAGAAAAGACACGCGCTTCTCAGAAGAAGAAAGAGAACACTGAGCCAGAACAACGGTTTCTCTCATTGTTGGTTTTGTTCTACACGGTCCCGTAGAATACTGTTGAGAGAGGGAGGGTGCGAGCGAGAGGGACTACCGAAACGCCGATTTCGACCGAGCCGACGCTCTCTTCGGCCTTCGGGTCAAACCCGACTCTCTCGCGCTCTCATTTTGTTGATGAAAGACTGATTAATTTTGACCTTTTTTTCATCATCTTTTCATCAACAAAATTCATCAACTTTTAATCAACAATTCATCAACAATTTTTGTACAAAAGAAAAATGAGAGCGCGAGAGAGTCGGGTTTGACCCGAAGGCCGAATGAGAGCGTCGGCTCGGTCGAAATCGACGTCGGCTGTTGATGAATCGTTGATGAATTTGACATGTTGATGAGTTTTGGTACTGCAGGGACACAACATTCACACACACTTTGGGACCAGGAGTGTTTATAGGCAAAATAGAATTCCCAGCGAGGTGTTGGGAAATTCACATTACGTGGAAGCTGATTAACAGCCAGCAAGGACTTTGAAATAATGCGGCAGAAGTGAAAGTGAGAAGAGAAGTGCGATGCAGAAAGTCAAATAAAAACAAAATAAAATTAAATAAGCCAAACTAAAAAACTCGGACCCCAAAGCAGCAGAAAAATAATCAGACTTGTTTGCTGCCGCTGCTGCTGTTGCTGCTTTTGCTGCTGGCAAACACAAATTCGTTGGCAATTTATTATTAGAAAGAAGCAGACGATGCCACGAGGCCAAGAACAGAAAGATAAGCGGAGAAAGAGAAAATAGCGAGAAGGCCAGAAAGAGAGATAAGCTGAGAGAAAAGCTAAAGAGCTGGTGCTGCCACTGCCACAGCGAGTGCAGCGGTCGCAGGGCCATGACAGCTGTTTATGTAGCTGTCGCAACGACAGCGACATCAGCATACCAGGAGCAACATCATCAACAACAACAGCAACAGCAGCAACATCATGGGTAGCAGCAACAGCAACATAACACATTGCGATGAGCGACACAAGATACTTGTACTTGAATGTGAAAACTACATACCCTACACAGAGAACTAATAAGTATCATAGCACCTATAAAGTTAATAATTCGATTTAAGCACCAAATTTACAATTTTTTTATAATAAAAAACTTGCATACAAATCTGAAATAAACTAAGAATTCTTTATAATTATCACCTTTTCCGACAACACTATTTAAATATTGGTTTCATAAAATGTAGAATGAGTTAAAGGCCCAAGCTGTTATCGAAAAAGTTCTATATGACAAATCGATAAAAATATGGAGCTCAATGCCATATCAAAATTATGTTAAACTTTAATATATCTATATTTTAAATATCGAAAAACATGGCATATTGAGATGTGATCTTTTCATTTATTTGCCTTGTTTTTCTATTAGTTACATATATTAACGAAAATATCAATTTATTTTAACTTTAAGATATCGATTTTTACACAGACTTTCGCTTCAAATATCGATATTTACTATCAGCCCTAATAGGAAAAGTCATAGTATTAAAACTTGAAAAATTTCTCAACTTTATTTAAAAACCTAACAAAAATAGAGTTAGCTTTATTTACAAAAAAAAAGTAATCTTTATTTCTTGACAAAATTAATCAAATTTATAAATTAGCAATGCTCAAGTATATATTCTTTTTTAGTTTGCAGAGCAAAGAGGACACCATCTGCATAGACCAGACACCTTAAGTTCGTTCTCAATTATCATCATGTTTTAATTAAATGCAGAACAAGAACATACTCGTTAAATTCTCCGGCCCCATCATACATACATACAAACATATGTGTGTAATATATGTATGTTTGTGCCTACATACCTCTAGTCGCTTTATACCCCCTTGCTACCGCGCAGTCTATGAGAAATAAATATTTGCCATGTTTATTATTATTTCAGAGCAACAACACGATAGTCTTCTCCACCGTCTGGGGGAGGTGGGAATGGAGATGGGATGGCGGAAGATGGAAGATGGAGGATGGAAGGAGCTGGTCAGACACGCGCGCCGCCACCATATGCCCAAAGTCTCATCTTCGCAGTGTTCTTCGGTCGTTGAGATGCCGTCGCCGTTGCCGTTGCCGTTGCCTAGTCAATATTTCATTTGGCACTTGAACCAAATTCTTTTAGTTTGCTGCGAAGGTTGACGTCTCGGCTGACGTCAACGTCATCAATGCTAGCGATGGCACTCGGTTATCGAAATAATCGAAGCATAACTATCGTCTGTAGATTTTCGATTACTTTGCAATACAATATTTTACTATTTGAGTGATTGAATAAAATATTTGAAAAAAAAATATATATATATATATTTAATTTAGTTTCGATATTCCCAATATATTTTTTCAATTCAAAAAGTTTTTCAATTACAATTGCTTGGAGATAAAAACCTTTTGATAAAAATCTGCTGTAAAAGAATTGTTCTTGATTTACTATTGCACTTTAACTATATTTTTGTATTGTTCGATAAATTCAATTTTCGTAACTATTTCGACGATATTTCACTAAATTAATTTGCTTAGCAAATGATTTGATTGAAATATTGAAGTAAATAAATATGTTGTTTTTATTCAGGAATTAGCTCATCAGCGAAATTTTTCGATAAACTATTCAGTGCGATATCACGCACACATTGTGTAAATGAAGTATTGTTTCCTGAATGAATGAAACACATTGACTATTTTATTAAATTATTCTATTTTATCAAGGGATGATACTTTCTATAAAACACATACCTATCAATGCATCGCAGTTCACCTTTACTAATGGATTCTGCGTTTCATAGATTGCAGTTTGTTTTGAAATTTCGCTAATTTCGCCCAAAGGAAAAGGAAAAAAAAGAAACCTATATTTGGACAAATAAATAAAATAAAACACAAAAGATTAGAGAAAGAGAGGGCTAGCTGGAGAGAGAGAGAGATAGAAAAGAAAAATGAACAATTTTATGTTGACAACGCACGCTGGCCGAAAGCTGGCAAATAATGCACAAAATTACAAGAGAAATAACAAGTTAATTTTTATTCCGCAACATGATATGATTTCATAGAGCTAAAACATTTAGCAATTTCCTAAAATTAAATATTTGTATTGTTTTGCCCAGCGGGCAATATTTGCCATATTATTTTTTTAGTTCTTTTTTCAAGCGATTGCCATGGGAAATGGACCGCGAATTTTTGCATTTGCTTAAAAATGATAGTAACTTTTTGGTTTTGGAGAGACAACAGCACATTACAAAAATATATTTGCTCTGGGCGCAAATATTTGACATTTGTTGGAATTTTTCATGGAAAATTGTTAGGCCTTCAATTGTCTTTAATTTATTAAAAATTAATTGGGTCAGTGAAAACTATATTATTGCTGAAGGCAGCACCTTGACTAAAAATTGTAAATATATAATTTCTAACTAATTGCCTGCTCCTTTTAATGCCCTTGCCTTTAATTTCCTAAAAACATTTGCCCAAGACTGGTGCGTCCAACCGCAATCAGGTCACATATCAGGCAGGAGATACACATGGACATACACTGAGCGAAACAAGAGAAGAGAAATAAAGAGAAGATAGTATATTTAAATGATTTTATAAACAAACATTTAAGAGCTTAAATTTGACTTAAAATGCTTGAAATAGCTTCGTTTTTATACCCTTGCAGGGTATTATAATTTAAGTCAGAAGTTTGCAACGCAGTGAAGGAGTCATCTCCGACCCTATAAAGTATATATATTCTTGATCAGCATCAACAGCCAAGTCGATCTAGCCATGTCCGTCTGTCCGTCTGTCCGTCTGTCCGTCTGTCCGTCTGTCTGTCTGTCTGTCTGTCTGTCTGTCCGTTTCTACGCAAACTAGTCCCTCAGTTTTAAAGCTATCTGAATGAAACTTTGCAGATAGTCTTCTATATACTCTCACTCGTACATAAGTCGGAACGGGCCAGATCGGACGACTATATCATATAGCTGCCATACAACCGATCCGTAAATTTGTTGAAAAAAAATCATAACTTTACTGTTTCTTAACATATCTTGATCAACTCTCGGCAATAAGCTTTAAATATTGTTTCAGATTTTTGGATTTAATTTTATAAAAATCGGACTACTATATCATATAGCTGCCATAGGAACGGTCGCGATATTTTCAGAAAAAAAATTATAACTTTGTGAGTTTTCAACATAACTTTTTCTACTTTGTTATACAAGCATTATATATTATTTTAGAATTTTGTTTTAAATTTCATAAAAATCGGACGACTATATCATATAGCTGCTATACAAACGATCGGTAAATGTGGACGTAAATAACATTTTACTTGACATGTAAAAATGTAAAAAAGGTAAAACTGTAAAAATAAAATTATGTTGAAAGTTATTCATTTTAAAATAGATAGGGTTAGATTATAAATAATTCAATTGAAATCTGCAAGGGTATATCAACTTCGGCGTTCCGAAGTTAGCTTCCTTTCTTGTTAATTGTAAATAATTTAAAATTTTTTCTCTGCCTTAGCCACAAAATAATGATATTTTTCAACTTTTAACTTCTGCCTCTGTTGTGGCGCAAGTACATAAAATTTAAAACCTCATCAAAAGGTTGAAAAATCTAACCAAAGCAGCATTTTCTATATGCATTTATTTATGATCTATATTCCGACACAACAATTGAAATTTATCATTATAAATAAATAAAGAATAAAAAAAAAATCAAATAAATTACAGCTAAAAAAAGAAGGAAAGAAAGTCAAGGAAGGCAAAAAGTGAAAGGCAGTAGTTTATCGCTTTTCTTTCTCTCTCTCTCTCTCGGCTCCCTTTTGCGTTCATTGTGAAAATGGACATGTTGTTTTTCCATTTTCATGCCATTTTGCATTTGGCTCATACCCCCCGCTTCCTCCCCTTCCTTCCCCCCCTTTCAGTCTGCATTTTATTTTATTATTTTTGGTCAGTTTGCTTTCTCTGCTTGTAATGAAAGCGATTACAAGCCGACAGTAAAGCAGACGATAATCAGGAGCAGGAGCAGGAGAGAAGAAGGGGACCAAAGATGGCAGAAAACCATTTCCTCTTGGCCATTTCGGCCCCCTTTTGGCCTGCAGTATTTTTGTGTAAAGTTGTCTCGGCCAAATTTATGACATTTATTGAAATCGTATCTTACTTTTTTATTTCCTTTTTAACTCGTTTTCTGTTCTGATTAGTAGCCCTGCGATTATTGTTAAGTCCTTGCTGCCGAAATCCGTTTGCAATTAGTTTCGCATTCCCTGGACAATTGCTGGGAATTGCAGGAAACTTTGCCACAAAAACAATAAGAACAAAAAGGGCGAAAATAAAAACACACTGAAATGAAAACAATAAAATGGCAAATAAATTACAAGAAATCCCCGCAAATGAGAGAACCTGTTGCTCTGAGAACACAAAGCCCGAAGGGGGGGACTTTGGAGAGCTGGAGAGCTGGAAAAGCTAACCAATAGCTGGGAAATCGTAAAAGGAAGTTCCGGGCTTAACCGCAGAAACTTGCGGCTTAATTCTATTGAAATAAATGGAGCCAAATATTAAAACCAAAAAAAAAAAAAAAAAAAACAAAAAATGTAATCACAGCGAATTCCGACAAAGAGATAAAACTAAATGGGGCCCAACGAAGATATGGCGAAATAATGGAATAGACAATTTTCGCTAAAGATATGAAACTGAAAGGCTTTATTAAGCATTAAAATCTATGCCACAATTTATGCAAATTCCTTAAATGATAAAAGAGGGTTTCCTTTAATAAACCTTGGACTTTTCACATTTTAAAATGTATAACTTTCAGTATAAAATTTATAAAATATTTTCATTTCAATGTAATGAGACATCCTTTTAAATGTTAGGAACTTTAATATGCTTTAGTATGCTTATATTCTCTTTATTAGGTTCATGGGAAGCCTGGTTTAATTAATTAATATCAGCCTTTGTAACCCATATTTTGCTCAACCAAATTTTCTTTGCTGAGACACAAAAAAAGAAAAAGGAAAAATAGAGAAAAGGCAAATGAGAGCAGCAAGAATGTATGGAAAATGAAAAATAAAAACTAAGAAATCGACGAGGGCGCCGAAAGTGCGTGCACAGCCTTATAGCGATAGCCTTGGGCCACATATGTGCGAATGGGAGGAGGGAGAGCCAGACGAGATAGATGTATGTACATAATGCAAAACTTTGTCAGCCGCCAACAAAGAGAGAGAGGGGGATAGCGATAGAGACCAGATAGAAAGGGATAGAGTCTATAAGCCACAGAATAGGGAAAAGCCAGAGAAGTCGTAAACAATTAAAACTAACTGTATACCGAGTGAAATAATAGCTAATAAAAGTATTAAAAAAAATATATATGTATCTATATATCTATTAATAATAGTTTTTCAAACCAAACAATGATGAACTACATATACATTAATGTAATATTAATTATTTATGATAATATTCTAACAAAAAAATAGGTAATAATAACAGTTTCTTGAACAAAACAATGACAATTTACACAGACATTAATGGAACATTTATTCTCTATAGATATTTTTTTAGAACAATTAATAATTAAATATGAACTTAGAACAATTAAAACAATAAACGTTAAAAATAATTAAAATACTAAGATTATCAATAAAAACATTGATTTGAATTATTTTCATTTATTTATAGTATAAATTTTGCATTAATTAAAAAAAAATAGCAAATATATTTCATATCATTTTTAAATAAACTATTTTGAGCTGATTTAACATAACTACAACAAAATTTTACTAAGATCATTATAGTTTATTTAATTTATGGTAACATCTAAGCAATAAAATACATCGTTTTTAGCAAATGTTTCAAGAACCCTTATCCTTATCCTTTATATATATTTTTCTAATCAAAAGAAGCCTTTAAGCTCTGCATACTTTTTCATTGTAAGGGTATTTTGAAAGGAAAACTCGGGGAAAACGAAGAAAACCTTCGTCAAAGTTGGCGCTATGAACAAAAAAAAAAAGAAATACAACAAATTGCTTTTGTTGTCATTGTTATGCCTGTTGTTGTTGTTGTTGTTGTTGGCTGAGCAAATCTTTTTCAATAAGAGCAGCAATAACAACAAGCCGGCCATTACGCATATGTAATAATTTTCATTTTCATTCGCATTTCTCCGAAAAATTTTCCCCTCTTTTTTCTCTTTCTTGTGATCACAGCTGTGCCGGACAAGAAGACCAGGGAAATGGGAAATGGTAAATGGTAAATGGAAAATGCGAAAAGGAAAACTTGATGGCAGGCGTTTAATTTTTGCTCTTGTTCTTGTTGCTGTCTTTTATTAATGAATTTCTCTCAATTTTCCCCCATCGTCGCCGGCGTCCCCTTTATTCTTTTTTTTTCTGTTCGTTTTCATCGCTTCTCCTCTATAGCTTGTGTCGTCGGATTTTATACGCTTTTCCCTCTTGTTTTTTTCGTGTTCTCTTGTTTTTTACTATTTAGGCTATGTCTAAAAATATGTCTGCCAATTCGCTAAGTGGCCCAAACGTATCTATATGGGATACACAGAAAATACATTTGAATTCCCAAAAGAAAATCGTTCAGATCAAATGAATTTAGAGATAAAACCAATGAATTCTGCTGTCCTATTTTTGGGCCTAAGAAACCTATCGAATAATAATAAAAATTATTATAAATATCACAAAGTGAACTGGAATGGGAATAAATTAAATATATTTTCAGCTTTCAAAACAAACTAAATCAAATTTAAAAAAATATCAGAATAATTCCAATCATATTAATTTGTAAAACATCAGAATTAGGCCAAGAACACAATAAAAAACAATATTTTTAAACCCACACATATGCTCGAATTTATCAAAAAACCATAAAGTAACGTAATTCCACCAAATTCCTTAGCGAAAATGCTTTAAAAACCACAATTTCCGTGAGTAATAAATTGTATTCATTTTCCTTCCGCCTCTCTGACTCTCTGAACTCCCACCTGCCACGCCAGGTGACTTGCAGGCACCTTGCTTCCAGCTTAATCCGGAACATAATCTCGTCTTTGGCTCATTAAAAGCAAATTACGGCACGGTTGCAAATGCCAATTAAATGCAAATTTCTTTCAGCCGCATATTAAGGTTTTAATTTGATTATTATTTTCTCGCTGAATATTGTTGTTATCGTTTGTTTTGCTCAAATATTCGGTATTTGCTTAGCTCCAAACTTAACGTTTTAATTGTTTTGTTTTTACTAATTGATATTGTCACGTTAGGTAATTAATTGGTCAATATCGAAAAGGGGGTGAAGGGTATTTGTACATATATGTAAATGTGTTATTTTTGGTTAAGCCATGAAACCGAGAGACATGAAAAAACCGATTTGTTTACATTGGAAAGCTGCTGTAATCTGAATAGAATGTGCATACATTAAATAAAATAAATAAATCTGCAGGAATATACGGGTAAATGTATTACTTTTAATGCTTGGCTCCCTCGGTTGACTGCAAATTCTAATTGTTGTTTTTTTATTTTTCTTTAAATTTCTTTATTGGTGTTATTTTGCCGCTGCGCTGCGCTTTGTTGAAAATTTCTCAATTTTTGGCGCGCATTTTTTCCATGCCGGCGCACACACACTTTTCACACAAAATCAAATCACAGTTTGCACCAACAGAAACGCACAAAACCAAACAAAAAAAAAAGAAGCACAGTTTTACTATATGAATTTTTAAAAATAACTGAACAATTTCAAACAATACTCTCGCGATCTTTCTTCGTTCTTTCACTCGATTCTCGCCGGATTACAAGACACAGCGCGCCGCGTGTCCGTACACGTGGCCAGCTCGACGTACACTGGGGCGTATACGCAACGTCGGAATGTCGGAATCAGCTCTGCATCGAGTCTGTTACTCGACTGTTGCCGGATTCTGCGATGCGATGCGATGCCACGGCTGTTGGCCACGCTGCCTCTGCCACTCCGCACGGATGCGGATGCGGCACCCCCAGTGATGCCAAGTCGTCGAGCTATTCCGCCAAAACTAGCCAGATAGTTTTTTTTTCCTTGAGGAATACGAAAATTTACTTAGTTTTAGAAGGAACTAAGGGAAAATCAGAAAAAATAACTTGAAATTGGTGAGTCGTATTCAGCGTCTGCTAGATCAAATCTAAAAATATATTAATGCTTACACACAGGCGTTTTTTTAGCGCAAACTGAATACAATCTTAAACAAGATAGGAAGTCAAAAATGCAACATTTTCAATAACAAAAACTTTTCTGAGCACATTTATTAATTTTTTTTTAGTCAATTTTTGTCCGCTTTTTAACTAAAAAAATGTATTAGAGGGGTTTTTTTAAGTTTTGCCAATATTGTATTTTTTATTATTTAAAATTGTAAAGGAGAATAAATATATTCAGATAAAGTATGCATAACTTTTTTGCAAGAAATGGCGTTTTGGGAATCTCAAGAAATCTTGAAATATTCGTTGAATTTTAATCCATATTTTAACACTATTCTTTTTTGAAGAAATCAAAGCTTATTAAAGCCAAATAAAGATTAATTTCAGTTCTAATTCCGTTTTTAATGAATTAATTTTTATTGGGATGATAAGTTAGTATGCTATAAAAAAATTGTTTATTTTTTAAAGTTCTAAAAATTTTTCAAATTTTTTAAAACAATTTATAAGAGTGACAGATTTTCTAACAACCTTTTGTAATTTGTGTAAATTCTTTTTCTAAAAAAAAAAGATTAATTTTAAAAAATTCTTTTATTTTCTAACGTTGATTCAGAATACTTACATATATATCATATTTAGTTATATATTCAAATATAAAAATAAATGTACTTATCTACAAAAAAATTCCACTAGAAAAAATGGGCACTAAAAAACGTTATCTGTATTTATGTACACAAGTTTACCTTCCAATATACATATATTTTTAAATGTTTAAAGAGAAGAAAGGAGATGAGAACTATTCTAGATTTATACGGCTGTTGTTGCTGACTTATGCTGCAGTAAGCCTGCGTTCCTAACTCAAAACTCTAACTCAAAACTCTTACTTAACCTCGCCTTAGCTTTAGCTTTTTTTATATTTTAACTCTCAAGATTTTTGGGCATCTCTGGCATTGTTCCGCAAACGCTCAATGTTGAGTGAGTGGCAGCACGAAGCGAGAGCCGAGCGGGTCCGAAGTGAGCTCGTGCTGTCAGCCTTTGACTCAAACACAGTCTCCTTTCATTCGAGTGGGAGAGCGCCGAGCAGATAGAGAGAGAGCAAGAGGGAATCTGAGTGAGTTGTAGGTTTTTTACTCATTTCCGCCGGCACTTCCGGCATCGTCCTGGCCCAAGGAAGTTGTAGCCTCGCTGACAACGGCAACAACGGTCTAGTTATATTTTTCATATATACTTATTTTTATTTCTATTTTATTTTATTTTTATTTGGGTTTCTCTTTTATTTTATTTTTTTTTTTTTTTTGTATTTTGTAAAATGTCAGATGACATTCTTGGATCACAGACTGCGGAAAATATTTTGGAAAATGTTGCAAATGCATTCGCTAGCCTTTGTTGTTGCATTTCATTTGTATTAGCCTCAAGCGAATTGGCATTGCTCCCTCGTCTTCCACAGGAGAATTTATAAAGAAGCTAACACTAAGTTAATACCGCACTTACAGAAACAACTTGGGGTTACTTAAAGGAAACAAATAATAGATTATACAATTAGTTTTTAGTTTAAAATTACCTTAAATAGATTAGCAAGCATCTCTAGTCCGTTATTTTAGTTTCAAAATAACCCAAAAAATTCTCAAAACTACTTAAATGGTTAGTCTCCCCTTTTGTTTTCTTAGCAGACAACTAAAACATGCATGGGAGTCAAACTAAGCACCTTAATACCCAATTAACCCTGTCCAAAGAGTATATCCTTACTCCTAACAAAAAAAAAGCGCAAACAACAGACAAAAAATCCTGCTTGCCTTAACGCGCAAACACACAAACACACAGACACACACACACAGCAGAGAACAAAAAGGGAGACTGCGTTTTTACAAACAGGACCTAGGACAACTGAGACCACACGAAAAAGCCGCAGGAAAGGCGGCCACGGATAGAGGGGCCCAGGGATGACAGGAGACGTTCTTTTGGTTCAATTTGCTGTTCTATTTTGCCGCTTCCACAGGCCACAGGGCAACAGCAACAAGAACAGGGGAAATGCGGTCAAAGGTTGCTACAGTTACAACCAAATGAGTAAGATGGAAGCCGAGGAGGGCAAAACACCCACAAAATAGCAAAGCAGCCAGAAAAAAATATACCCGAGGCTTTGGATACACTATCAATGGGATTTAAATGAAATCAAAAGAAGATAAGTTGACTTATGAACTTATGATTTATTGGGAATACTATCCTTATCCTCTTGAGCTTCTTATACTGTAAGTTTGTACTTATATTTAAGGATTAGGTATTTAAATCTCTAAATATATCACTAGTTCTTCAGTAAACTTATCTTCTTTTGATTTTATTTCTATTATTAGATTCTAACTTAATATTTATATTTTTTGTTATCTCTTTTTTTAGATAATAATGTTCAATTCTAAGGTCTTCAATCTCAGAGAAAAAGAGCTTCTTAGCCAAAGACCTATATCCTTCGTTAGAGCATACAAATCCTAGGCAGCTGTTGCTTGCCTCAATAAGGAATAATTTGGCCCCGTCCCTGGGTTTTTCCCACCCATTTTTCCCCGCCCTTTTGGTCTATGCGTTGTGTGCTTTATTATTTGCCTTTCGAATCTAATATGTATAATGCCTTTGAGTGTGATTAGCAGCCATGTTCGATAATAACAAGAGAATACCCATGCCCCATACATACATGCGACATATTCCTGAAGAATAAAACTTTCCAGCTTGTCCACAAAACACACGCACACACACAACACACAACATGTTGTTTGCATTTGGCAAATTTATTCGCAATCAACGCTATTAAGTGTCAATCGAGTGCAATTATTAATCAGTCCGTCTCCAAGGATCTAAGGATCCAAGCAGATTCGTTCTACTTGCACAAGCAGCACAGAAGTCAAAGCAAAATCCCTAATTACATAATCAACGAGCTGGTCCAGAGTTATGCAAGTTCTATCCAGATTTCAGCATGTAATTGTTGGTGTTATTATCTGAAAGCCTGGGATATGTTTATATGTAGGCTTGATTTTAGGACTGTATTTATGGGTCAGCTCCCATGTCATTTGCAGTAATCGCAAATTAATCAATAATTGTATTCAAAGTGCATAGCATAATACCTAACCGATGCATAATTGTGAAATTGCTTGGGAAATTATAGAATTTGCACAGAATCATAGACTTCAAAGGCCAAATGCACAAGATGTTGCTAGGAGCAAGTTGAGCAACACCCAATGTTGCGAGTGCGAACGAGATAGATATAAAAGGTTGAAAACTTGACTAAAAAACTTGCATGTTTATCGCTCGATTTTACACGCATTTTGGGAAAGATTCTTCAATAATTATGTTTGTATTATTTTATTTATTATTAAATAATTTATCAAACATATTGATATTTAAATTTTAAATTAAATGGACTTCAGCTTCAATATTTTTAACTAGCCATAGCGCTGGAAAAGCATTCTTTCAGGTAAAACTAAATTTTTCAGCAATATTATTCAATTTTACATCCCTTTAATTTGAGTCTAAATCTTATACTGCTTCTATAACTTTCCCTAAAATGCTAAAAACTGTTTATTATCCGATTAAAAACTAAAACAAGTTAAAAATAATAACATAACTTGCTAGCATCAGTTACGTGAAGCCTCCATAAGCATTTAAGTACTGAAAAGCCAACAATCCGATATCCCAAGCAAACCAACAACGGTTTACTCCACAAAACTTGTATGTATTTATTATTATTTTTTTTCTGAGAAATTTTCACTGCTCTGAAGGAGGAGAAGGAGGAAGTTTGAAAAAGTTTCGGATTCAATGAAGCCATGCAAATTCTGAATATATAATTAAAATTCTATTTTTGATAATTGCTAAACTTGGTTTAGTCCAACGAGGAGCCGAAAAGTTTGCACAAATCGATCGAAAAAATAAAAACAAAACAAAAAAATACAAAAACAAACTAAAAGCGACCAAAAAGGACAACCGAGTCCCGCAGCCCCGCACATAGAGGACAATGAGTGTTTTTGTGAAACAATGAATACAATAAAATGAGCACCTGTCGACGGCCATTCAAGCGGGACATTGAGAGTGGAACTGCACTTGGAAAAAACCCATTAAATTAGAAAATAATGTACAAAAATATAAAGCTTACGACTCTTTTAGGCTAAAAAAATAAATACTTATTAAGCATTAATTACTGGAATTACATAAAGTATTAAAATGTTAAATAAACAAGACCTTTCTAGATCAAAAACATCTGTATATTTCATCCTGAACAAGACCTCTGCTCTAGTTCCCTAAAAACCTACAAACTTCACAACTTTATAGTTCCTTATCTTAATTTTTTCAAGTGCAATTGTAGAAGCTTCAATATAGATTTATATATATATTCTTTTACTACCCAGGAAACGGTGTGCCAAAGTGTGGCCATCGGCCTATTAAAACCACAATGCCTGCCGCCGTGCCGCATAACCCACTGAATTGTCAGGTTTTTCAGTTGGCCAGCCCGCGGGCGCTAGTCCTTTGCCAGCATATTGCCAATGAACTCTTTTCCCCTCTCTCTCTCTCCCAATTGCAGCCATTAAACACCTGATGAAAATGCTAAAAGGCAGCAATAGTACTGCCTGGGCAGCTGCGAGCACAGTTTTGCAGAAACAATAACAGCAGCAACATCAGCGATAACTGGGCCATCATCAGCAAAGGCAATAAACAATAACAACAAAAACACTGGCAAACACACACACAATTAACAAGGGAAATATCAACAGAAATATGAAACAGAAATTACCAAAGTAAAGATATCTAAACAACAATTGCATAAGCAAAAGATACAATATTTAAACAAATACATGGGCGAGTTGCACTATGGAAATATACAAAGTGCCAAAGGGATATACAATAAAATATTATAAATATTAGGGAAAAGGATATTTAATAAATAGATTTGGAAAGAGGAAATAACTATAAACAAAGGGATATACAATAAAATATTATAAATATTAAGGCAAAGGATATTTAATAAATAGATTTGGAAAGAGGAAATAACTATAAACAACGCATAAGCAAAAGACACAATATTTAAACAAATAATGAAGCAATGGATAAATAATAAAATTAATACTATAAACACTTATATTATTAAATATAAAGGAAAAGAGTAAAGGTAGAGAAGGCAAAGTACATTAAATATGTAGAGTTGGAAAGCAGGAATAATTATACAAAATTTAAGCACATTAATCTAAAAAAATATTTGAGTTATGCATCGATATTAATCGATTTTAAATTTAGCCTATAAAACTGCGATTATTATTTACTTCTGTTGCATTAATATTTATTGAACAGAATATAGAAATAATTATAAGAACAATTTCACAGCTCCATTTTCTGTTTATGTTGGTTTTTAGTTTAATATTTTATTAATTAAAGAAGAAGTTTTAGCTAAAATAGGATTTGTGTTGTATAATATTTGATTATTAAAAAATGTTTAATATTAAAAGAAACTTGTTAAAAATCTTTGCTCCCTAGAGTCGGATATTATCGGTCAACCAATATCCCCAGACACAACGAGAAATAGCAACAACAGCAACATTTAACTGTAAAATAACAGAAAAAAAGGGTCCGAAATTAGCAACAATAAGTGCAACAGCAAGGACACAACACAGTGGCAACAGCAGCAGCAACAGTAAAACCAAAGAGAGTCGCAACATCAAGAGCAACAATCAGGGAAAAGGCAACAGCAACTGGCAAACTGGCAACTGGCAACTGGCAACCGTTCCGGGATTCCCCCTGGACGAAGGGCAGCAAGGATTGCACAAAATTGAAAAATTCATAACGGAACGGCCAAAGCTGTGAATATAAAAAAAAGGACATAACCATTTAAGCCAGAAACCAAAACCTGAGAGCAACAGACAACAGACAACAGCAAAAAATACAAAAAGAAAACAGAAAACCAAAAACTGAAAACTGAAAACGGAAAACAGAACACAACATTCAACACACTTGTGTGTGTGTGTGTGTTTGGAACCGCAACAGCGCCAGGTGGCATAAAACATGTCCGCCCAAAAGGACTCGGCCATGTGTCCTGCGCCATTTCGAATGTGGCCCCGTGTGCTCTCGGGTGTTAAGGGCCTCGGCGTGAGGGGGTTAAGCGGCCAGCGGAGAGCGGCGAGCGGCGAGCTGCCAGCGAGCAACAACAAAGGCGAAATGAAGCGACTTACAACGGGCTTACACGTCGTTGTTACCGGCAGCAGCGCGTGAGCCAAAATCAAAACAAAACAAAATAGCAACCGAAACATTTACAAAATAAAATAACAGTGTATTACAATCTGTACATATGCATATGCATGCGACTGTATGTGTAAAACAAAAAATAAAAACGAAATAGTGCAAAAGCAAAGCGTGTTTTACAAGAGACTTAACGTAACGAAAAGCAAGCTTAGTAGCATTGCGAAAAAAAGGAGCATTTGAAATTTATTAACAAACAAAATACACCTGTTTTTTGGCATTTAAATGTAAATATATACCTTTTTGGGTGTCGAATTTTGTGTAGTTTGATAGGCAGAACAGGATACTTTTTTGGGTTTAAGGATCTTGTTAACTCGGAACTATTAGGAATACAACTTTTAAGCTGGGAAAATAACTTAAATTCTGCTATATTAAATATATATTAAGGTTAAAGTAATTCTTTTTAAATAATAATAAAATCAAATACATATTTTTTAAGTTCAAAGATTGGAAAAATTATAGGATTTTGAAAATAAATACTTTTAGCCCCAAAATATCTGTTTCATATTTATTTCATATAACATTTTAAGCCTTCTTTTTGATATATTTTATCAAAATGTATTTTTCACACCGAGCCAGTTTAATTTTGTTTCTTATATTATTTTAAGTGTTCTTTTTTTATATTATAGCAATAAAATATTTCTTATTCTAATTCAGTTTTCAGCTCAACAAATGATCTTTTAAATAAAAGTAAACCCTTCACACAGTTTAAACTGCACTGAACAGAAAAACCTAAATAAACCTAAGTATTCCTTCTTACCAAATTTGAATTTAAATCACCAAAAAAAACATCAGAGAAAAACCATTCATTTCTCAGTTAAATTTCCCAGATGCCTTTCAAAGCCTAAACCGAAAACTAAAAACCAAGAAACAAAATTTCTTTTTCTGAGCTCTCAACTCTTAGCAATAAATATAATTGCCAAAAATGCTGGAAAAATTTCCAAAACAAAAAAAAGGAGAAGCCAAACGAAGAATATCAGGTGAAATAAAGTAAATAAACTAAGCAAATCTCACCTGTGGTTGGAAGTTGTTGCTCTGTAAAATTGTTGAGCGAAGCAAGTGTTATAAATAAAAAGGAAATAAGGACTTCTTTGTATGGAAATTTACGTTTTATATAAAGACTTAACATAATATAGGCTTCTTAAAAGTAAAATGAATTATTAATAATAAATATTAATATATTTTAAATATAAAATGAACAAATTAATAAATAAATAAATCTTTTAAGTATTGCTCTTATTTTTCTTTCAATTTATTCCCAAAAAGTAGTCAATGTTTTTGTGCCTAATTGGTTTGAAAATTAAATTTTAAAAATTATAAAAGGATTAAATTGTACTAAGTACATACTGGTACATACCAATATTACAGTTAAAAGTCTCGGCTACCCTTGTAACATTAGCCTTAATAAAACAAAATTTGAAGGTAATAAAAATAAAGCATCCTAAAAATAAAAAATATAAATTTAAAAATATCTCCAAATATATCCCCTTTGTCCAGCTACCGTTTTAGGAATATCCCTTGAAGACTGCAGGATTACAGGATATTTACTTGAAGCAAACCGAAAAGTAACTGAGGAGGAAACGAGCAGCGAACATTTCTAGAAACCGCATTGGACAGCAGCGACAAGGACAACGACAACGACAACGAACCTGCTCAGACACTGTGTCAACAATGTCTGACGAATTGTCAAAGACCACATAGTTCTCTTGCTGCTGTTGTTGTTGTTGCTGTTGCTGTTGTTACAAGGACGAACAGGATACACAGAGCAGTAGCGAGCAGCGGAACTGGGAACAGGATAGTGCGGGACAATTTACGGGACGAAAATTCGTCGTCCGCGTTTTTCCAGCTATAGTTTATTGTTATCATTTCTATATATGTGTATACGCATCCTCCGCCCCCATAAAGCATACATTTTGGCAGGATATACGTATATATGGTTTTTTTTTTTTTTGTTGCAGGGCCCTACAAAATTTGTCAACGAGCTTAAGGCCACCGAACACTTGACAATATTCACAACACACACCACACAACACAACACAACGCACATGTTTAACCAGTTGCGGTTTTTGGGCGGAAGCTGGTATCCTTTTTTAGTGTGTGGGGAAAATCTACTGTGGGAAATTCTACAGTTTCCTTGATAGTTGATGTTTTTCTATATTTATTATTAGTATTAATTTGTATGTTTTCCCTTACGTTTTGATTATTTTCGAATAGCAAACGTAAAGCTTGAGAAGTATTAACTAAGGGATATAAGAACTCTTATTTTGATACAAAGAAAAAATAATTTTACAAATATTTCAATAAATTTCTGAACAGATCTCAGATAATACTTTTAAAAAAAAAACTTTTTAGGAGTTTTCCTTGCCTGGGTAATTTTCTCTATCCTTTTAAATCGTTGATTGGAAAAGGACTCTAATTTTTCATAATGAAGAAAAATATTACTACAAATATAATATTTAAAATGCATAAATTCAGAATTTATCTTAAAAAAAAACTTCTTAAGACTCCTTTCTTTATCCTTTATCGTTGATTGCAAAATAAGAAAATAATTAGCTTTAAATTGATATAAATCTCAGGGGAGCGAATTTTTTTAATTTCCTGACAATCTGCTTTACGTCCGGAAGGAGTTCGCTTTAAGATTGACTTGTTGGAACCAAACAGACATCCGATGGATTGCCTTTGGCCGGTGCCCGGCTGGCTTCCAATTGGACCTTAATTGCTTGCCAGTCACTTCCGCTTCCCCCCCGTTGCATTTTTCCTTTCCGTTTTTTCCAGCCGGTTGCATTTGCCTTTCCCCGACTTGACGTGAACTTTACACCGCATAAACCAGGAGGGGAAATAAAAATGGGGGGAAAATTAAACACAAACAACAAAAAAGAGACAACAGCGAATTCCCGAACATCCGAGCAAATGCAATTGTCATTCAATCATTCACTTCCTACCCCGATAGCTGTTGCGGTTTGATTGTTTGTTTCGCTTTCACTCACTCACTCACTCCCTCCTGTGACCCCCAACTCCACCTCCAACCCCACCTCCACCTCCGCCTCCGCCGGCGACTTTCCCGCCCTAATGGCACCGCCGCCACACGGCCGTTTTCCACAGGCTTTTCATGCTTTTGCGGCTACTCAAGCGGCTTTTTGCAGGCGTTGAAAATTTATGCAGAAATATTTTAATTGAATTGTCACCGCGATTTTATTGTTGCTGCCGCATCCTCTTATTTGTTGTTATTTTTTTTTTTTGTGTATCGCTTTTTTTGTATTTTTTCCAGTAGCTACTGTAATTGTTATTTGTTGTTGCCGCTCCAGACCTGGAGATGGACACACTTTATAACCTAAAATATTGACAACTAAAGAAAATCGTCTTAAAAACACACACTATAATTTCACTAATTCCTAAAAATATTATACACTAATGCAACAATTATAAAAAAAAAAATATATATATATACTCTATGAAGTAAATTAATCGCAAATTATCGATATAATCAATATTCACTTGTTTTACAAAGAACACTGCTTTATTAAATATTTATTTATTTACCGACCAAAAATATCAAAATATTTAATAATACTTTAAGCATAACTGCAAATTAAGATCAATTTAATATATATTATTAAATAAAGCTATCGATTATTATCGATACAATACAATTTTTTCTGATTTTTTTTTTTATGGAAATAAAACTAACTACACTAAATTCTGTCTAGAAATAAAAAAATATTCAGAGAATGACAATATTAAAACCCTTTACGATTTCCGTACAGCTTTTTTTGGCAATTTCTTTATCGATTAAATTTGTATACCTTAATCGATTTATTTATATGCCATCGCTAACCGGCAGACCCTCGGTTTTTAACCACTTTGTGTGAGTACTTTGCTCATTTTGTTCATTTCATTATTTTGTGAGCTTTTAAGTTTAATTTAATTTTTAAACACCTTTTGTGTGTTGTATTTGATGTTTAACGTTGTCATTGTAGCTGTCACTTTGTTGCCCTTGTTGTTGTTGTTGTGGTTGTTGTTGTTGCTGCTGCTGCTGTCAATGGCGGTTGGAATCGCAGTGGTTGTTGTTGTTATTTCAGCTGCCAAGAGAGTTGATGAAATATTCAGGAGATTGCGGACCCATTCCGCACAAAGTCCGGGCCATTGCCAATAATGACAAGCATGTTAATGACACCGACAATTGGCCAATTATGGTGGAAGGGGCGATGGGACGTGGGCGGTGGGCGGTGGGCGGTGGGAGATGGGCAGTGGGCAATTGGGTGGCGGCATTCGGTTAGGGCGTGGCATGTGGCAAGCCCCAAAAACCAGAAATTCAAACCGCACAAAACCCCTGAATTCTCGCCCTTCCAAAAACACGAAGGAATGTTCGCCGCCGCCGGCATTTGGCGTTGTAAACTTCTGGCCATGATTTTCACTTTTAAACTGAATTTTTCAATTCTATTTCTATGGCATCATTCATTCCAAAAGGCCCAGGGAAAAGGTACACGAAAAAGAAGAAAATCTCAACGAGCTGGGAAGGAAAACAGGCGGGAAGGCATGGAAACCGAAACAATTTCCTCAAATGCAAATGAAAATTTCACAGAAGAGTCGAACAAAAAAAAAACACCTGCTAAACGCACGAAATACACATGTGTGAGATAATATGTAAAGTCACACGGAAAAAACTTTATGCAAAATCAGCAATTCATTTTTTGCAATATATCTAAAATGGATTAATCACAAATTTGGCAAAAACAAAACGAAATAGAAACCCTTCCCACTATCCGAGGGGCTTTTACAGCATATCGTTGCATGCTTTTGGGAGCTCTAAATAAATGCTATTAAATCGCTGAAGAAACTTTAGAAATATCTTTAGATATTGAAAATATATATTCGATTTACTGGGAATGAGATGTAAGTTGTTTTTACTAGAATTTTTAATACAAGAATTTATAAAAGAAGTTAGAAACATAAAAATAAGTATAATTCTTGAATTATCATACTTTTAAAATAAATTTATAATTTTGTTTGTAAAGAAGAAACTTTAATTTAAATTTAATACTGCAATTTTGTAACTTTAACCAATTCCTAGAATATTTAAATGTGTTATTATCGTATAGTTTTTTCTCTGTGCATATTTTTGTATTTGTGTGAAACCAGATATTCCTATATCCCTTTTTTGCAAATTTCGATTACCAGGCGGATATGGCGGCACTGCGATGATAAGTAAGCTCTCTGCTCCGCTCCGTTCTGCTTTGCCTTGCTTTGCTTTGCTTGCCTTTTCCCCTTCACTTTGTCTCACCCCAAAATGTACAATGCAGCATTCCCAGCAGCTCAGCGCTTTTCAATTACAAGGAATTGCTCGAAAAAAAATAAATACGTGGGAAGTAAAAAGGTTTATGGATGCGCCAGGCTTAAGCGAGGTGATTACAGGGTAGCTGGGGTATATCCCCAATTTAAGCAAAATCGAAGCAAACCTATGCAGAAGGAAGCCCTGAAAAGTATGCTCAAAAGTAGCATTAGGTGACTCCAATAGAACAAAAGTTGAGTTACGTCTAATATCAATCTCATCAATATATCACATTAATCGATAATAATCGATGTAATTATATTGTACATGTTTTTTATCTAAAGAATAATTATTTATCAAGCTATAGATAAAATTGTCCACAAGTCAAATTAATTTCTTTGAAACTAGGACTATATTTATTATAGAATATTATTTATATTAAATACAAGGGCAATAATACGATTAATTTAATGTAAAATAAAATAAATGAATCGATAATTATGGATGCAATTACCATTAAAGTTTTTCTTGCATAAAATATAATAAAATAATAATTAAAATTAGTTTATCTAATTATTCTTTTCACTTTCTTCAGTTGAGGATATTAAGGTATTCGACTACCTCACCTGTAAAAAAATTCCTTGTTTTCTGCAGGCAGTTAGGCAAACACTCGAAGAGTGCTGGAACCTACAGCATTTCCGTATAATTGCAGTGAATTATTTTTGCTGGCGCAATATTTCTAGAAACTCTCTTCCCCCGCTGCAGATTCTCCCTCTTCCCTGGCCAAATGTGTGCTCATCAAATCGTTCTGCTAATCTGCGGGTCCTGGTCAGTGATGCCATTTTCGCCCGTTTTTAAATTAAAAATCTATTCTCATTTTAAAATACTCTATAATATTCATTAATAGTTATGATATTTATTTTCTTAAAGAAATCATTCACGCATCTGTCAAAAGCGCTCTTAGCTATAGAGATATAGTTACCAGCTTTTGGAATTATTAATTATTATCCATTTTCTACAGTTCTTCTTTTATTTTTGTTGTTATTTGTTTTGCTTTTTAGGATGCCAGCTAGCAGCACTGGCAGGCAGGCAGGCAGGTGGCACGCAAAATAAACAAACAAACAATTACAACCCAAAATGCAAAAAGCGACGCGGATACAAAGAAGCAGTGTTAGGAAGAGGAAGTGGAAATATGGTGTACAGCGTAAAGAATCAATTGTTGTAGTTTTAAATTATGCAAATTAATATTATATTCATTAAATATTTATTATTATTATTAAGCTAAAAAATACCTTAAAGAAAATATTTAAAAATTTATAAACAAATAGACAAGCGCAAATAATTAACAATAAGTTTGGACAATATATAATTTGATTGCATTTTTGCAAAATTAAGAAACATCAAATAAAATTAAGGCAATCAAAGAACTTACTTAATAATGTTTGTTTTAATATATAAATACAATACTATTTTTAAATTATTAGATGTAAAAATGTGTAAGAAGCTGTGTATATATTTAATTTATTACAATTGGAATCGCAAGTAGTTGAATTAGAAATTAGATTAATTAGATCAAAAACAACAATATACCATTGATTTGTTTGGTTATGTGCATGTCTGCATTTCCGTTCCGATTCCGTTGTTTCAAAAAGAAGGAAAGTAAAGTGAAACAACGAATATGCACATAACCTAACTACTCATACACATAAACTAATTAATAAATATTTATATTAAACCTCTAATATTTCCTCATACAAAATACTGCAATTCATTTCGTTATAAGTAATATTTTCTGCCTGTGTTTGCAGATGTAAGAAAAGTTGGGTTTTTGAGAAGAAAAAGAGAAGACAACCTCAAGCGGTGTCATCATTTTGCAAAGGCTCACCAACAATGCGCCGCCTTAAGATGTTAAGCCTTGTTTTTGCTTCAATTTCACTTGGATGAGTTTGCGGTTGACGTGCAAATAAAAATAACATTCACAATAACAATAATAATCTCTCTCGCTCACACATGTGTAATTACAAGAGCGGGGAAAGGTGCGGGCAGGGGTACAGAGGGACAGGCGGTAAGACCCAGTCATGCCTTTGGCTTACAATGTTTGGCGTGTTAAGCTGCCGGAGAGATGCTGCTCCTGCTGCTGCTTCTGCTGCTTGTGAAGCCTTTCGGATTATCCTTATTGCTTAGCACTTTCTCATCCTGCCCGCCCCTCGCCACCAACTGCAATGCGACAGCCAAGCAGGCGAGTCGTCGAGTCCTTGTGTAATTAAATTTCCTCGCTGAAAAGGCCCGAAAAGTTCGTTTTCATTGCGATTAAATGGCAATTGTTTTGCTCTTGTTCATGCTTATGCAAAGATAACAATTAAGTGCGGCAAATCCTCGTTTGTTGTCTTCCTAATGGCTGGCAAACACGAGGGGAGGAGCCTCACATTGTCAGCTTGACGGCCGGAAGCATTTTTGGAGGCAACTCCTATTCATTTTTTTGTTAATTTTATATAAATTATGGCAAACTTTTTGAGTAAAATAATTATGGTTTACTTGTTGAAGAAAGATTTAATTTTCTTTTTTATATATTTATTACCTTAATTTGAATCAGTCATTTTGGAATAAAAATTAAATAAGTAGAAATTGCTTTCCATCACCCTTGACTTTGGTAGCCAATTATAAGGCCTTTGGCATTGTTTTTCTTTTTCAGTGTGGCGAGTTGCGAGCTTTACTTTGATAATATACAAAAAGCTTTAAATAAAACTAAATTACGATATATAATGAATAAATATATATTTGGGGTTCGAAACTCATGTTATATAGCGCTATTTCATATTATACATTTACGTTCTCAGACATTTTTTATATTTCGTTATATAAAATAATGCATTACCCAAACATTTGCCATTCGCCCTGAAAATGTATATAAAAATGCCGAAAAATATAGATTCTTAAAGAAGTTTTTAAAGTTCCTTCTGTTTCACCGCCACAATTTTCGACATCATCAAATGTTTTTGCAAAAAGATGTTGCAGTGGAATACCCAACATTCGATATGTTATAATATATAGTCATGGAAATGCTTTATGATATGATTTAATTTATTAATAATGTACTAATTAATTTAATATTCATTTAGTATTTATTTATTTAATTTATAGAAAAAAAAAACTATTAATAATTCATTATTATCTGATCATTATTTTAACCACAAGAATTATCACTTGAAATACTGAAATAAAGTTACCAATTTGTTAACTTATTAATAGTCACTTGGCTGTGCTTGAGCAATAATTTAAAATTGTTTGCTCTTTCCGCCTGACTCCTCGCACCGAGTCGGAAAAGCTGTCCTCCTGCCGCCGCGTTTTCATTTAATTTGTCCCCCCCTCTGGCCCCGTCTGGCCCACCCCAACGCAGCGACTCATTTCCACCTCGATTCTTCAGAGAGCGACACGCACAGACAAACATTTACAATATACTTATATGTATATGTATGATATATATGTGTATATATCCTGTCTGCCTGTGCCACAAAAACTGTTAACAGCGAGCGGAACTGATGATCAGGGGGTTCAAGGCGGCCAGGGGGGGTGTGTGGATGCGTGGGTGAGTTGTGTGCGTGCAATTTTAAATATTGAATTCTTGATTCAATATAATCAGACTTGTAATGGCCTTCACGCTCTGATTCGCAGTCAATGGCATAGTAACACAAATACAAACAAACCCAGGGACATGTCGGCCTACCCACTCATGTGCCTGTGTGCGTATACACTGGGAGAAATGGCACTATGATTTTATTTGGGATATTCAAAGATGTATATAAATCACAGAAATTACTAAGTAGTAAAGCTGTAATTAAATCCTTATCTCTAAAGATACTATTTTGTATAGTCGAAAAAGTGAACAGAACAACTTTTATTAAAATTAAAGTCAAATTAAATATTAACTAACTATAATCATTATTGAATAAATGTTTATGAAATTCATAAAAAACTCGATTTACTTAAGGACTATTTGATATATTTCATTAAACATTTTGTTAAGATTAAAATTGGTACTTCAGACATGTCTAGTTAAAAAACTGTTAATATTTTTTTTAATAACTTATATGATACATTTTATGATTTTTTATTTAGTTTAAATTTTATTTGATAAAACATTTCTCTCTGTGTACTCTCGCTCACATGCGTGCATGTGTGTGTATGATTGCGGGTGCGTGTGTGTGCGTTAAGTATGTGCAAACATCTGTCGCGTGTCACCGGCTGCCGCTCGCTGAAACGGAAGCGGAAATTACGTGCACGACAACGATGGCGGCAGCAACAAACTGGAACGTGAGCAGCTACAGGAACGAAAGAGACGAAGCTATGCAGACTCACTCATACACACACACACACACACGCGCGCGCAGATCAGAGCCAGAGAGAGCAAAAGAGAAAGAGTGAGGAGAGGGGCTTGAGGAAAGGAATCGGTCGACATCATCAGGCTATTAAATGGCAGCAGCAATTCATCGATAAAGGCGATGATGCCATCTCCGTGCCATCTCCGTGTTTCATGGCTGAAAAATCGCTGGCCAGCATGCGAAGCCTACTCGCTCCCGAACCCCCGCACCCTTGTAGCCTCCTCACCCTCGCAACATCACACCTTTCGCCTCTGCTCCTGCCCGAGATGAAGCTTTAATTAAATCGCAAAAGACGCGCCGCACATAATGAACATCATCATTTATCGATGAACCCACCCATATATATTCGTATTTATACAACTACTTGTGCATATACAAATATATATAAGGGTATACATAGAGAGAAAACAAGACCAAGAAAGTAAAAATTTATAAAACTATCGATAATAATAGTAAACTTTCTAACAAAAAACTGATAATATATATCGATAGGTTTTATTAACTTTCCAAAGCTTTTTACCATTTTGTTAAAATATTTATTACTGTTTTAAAAGTCATTTACTATTATTAAAATCATTTTATTTTTATTTTTAATGGTTTTGAAGGTTGATTCTGCGGTGAAAGATATAATTTTATATCGAAGGCCAAATCTATCGATACTAATATTGGTAGTAAATGTACTAGAAGTTAGTTTCCGGAGTTCAATAACTTTTTCGACGTTCCAAAGCTTATTACATTTTTTTTTTTTAATATATTCGTTTTATTTATTTTTAATGGTTTTACAGGTTATCGTTATTTCCGATGGTTTAAAGCCAAATCTATCGATACTTTACATTTTTCCACTTATTATACAACAAAAAATAAAATACGCTTAACAAAATCGTAAGGGATAGCTCTTTACACACATCTGTAAACATTAAAATATCTCACTACGGATTATTTTTCTTTTGAGAATTTACCTTAAATATACGACCTAAATAAATCTACTGGGAAAGCACACTGAAAGAGAAACCCCGCTGCTTTGGAATAATTAAAGTTCCATTTAAGCCCGAGAGAGCTGATTATCTCCTTCTTAAAAATAAAATTAAAAAAAAACGAATCGCCTACGAAGGAGGGAAGGGTTAAGGCCGAGAACAATGGGTAAATATTGTTATTTTGCATTATTCAGGTAATTTACGAGCGGTAGCTTCCGGCAACTCGGGATCTGGCCAAAGGACTGGGTGAAGGGACCTCGAGCTGAACTGTTACTGAAACGCTTAATGTAAATGACACGGGCCAGCAGGAGCTGCTCGCTTAAGCAGATGAACAAAAGCGAGAGCGGGACAACGGGTCGTATGAGTAATTTGAAGATAGCAAGCAATTAATCTGAGCCCCGAGCTGAACTGAACTGAGCTGAACGTTCAACGTTCAACGGAACTGCACCGAGAGCTCCTCGGCCATTTAATAGTCTCATAAAACACGCAATGCCAGCAAAAAGAGCTCTCTCTCTCTCTGTCTCAGTTCCAAAAGTCGACCACAAACTGCTCTATAATTTGTGCTCTATAAATTTATAGAGAAAAATTATAAAAAGTGAGCTGGAAATAAAATAGATTCTGTAATCGATTAATCCATTTTTATTATATTATGCGATACTTTGATATCGATTTGCAGAATCTGTTTAATCAAAAAATCGATTTAATGGAAAAGATAAATACAAACCTTAACATTTTATATTTATTATATTTAATTATATATTATAAATATATATAAATTTATATTAAAATATCGCGTAATTGGAAAATATATATATATATTTATATAACCATGTTAAATGTTAAATTTCCAAAGCCATGTAAAAAGGGAAGAAGTCCAAAAAGTTATTATTTAAATCATAGGCAAAAGGTGAATTACAAAATTAATAAAAATCTTCGATAAATGTGCATACTGGATTTTCATTACTTTGAACCTTTAAAACACAAATTGTTTAATGGAAAGCATTTTGGATTTTAATCGATTTGAATCGATTAATTTTTTAAATTTCTTTAAAAAAATCGGTTCATTTAAATTTGTTAAAAAAAATCGATTCACTGCAAATCGATTAATTATAGGTAATTCTGCAACTGCAATTTCCTCTATAATTTGAATACTTATTTCCAGATTTAAAATATATAAAAAAAAGGTCCAGTCTAGTATTTTAATCGATTAAAATGTTTTTTTTTATTTGTCAGAAAATATCGATTCACTAAAAACCTATTTATTCCCAGCTCTACTAGGTAATTAATTTAAAAATTAAATAATACTATAATGAGACATATTTTCAAATCTAAAATATATCAAAAACAAGTTCGACTCATTTATTACAGGGTATTTTCGGTAGCATCCACGATTCCCCTCATTGCGTTCCATTATTATGCTGCTGCTGTGAAGGGCGTTAATGCGGAAAAACCATCGAAGGCAAGAAAAACAAGGGAAAATCAGCAAAAAGCGAAAATCTTCCCAGTCCCGCTCCGCATAATAATAATAAAATTCAAGGATGCAAGGCTGGGCCACGCCCATCGATAGTCCATTAATTTATGTATAAATTGTATTTCAATATTTTTTTGTTTGATTGCACGCACAATGGTCAACAATGGAAATTTATGCGTTGCGAATAAATTCAATTGGGAAAATCACACAGCCACAGACATTGCCATACATATGTATGCGTGCATTAAATCGAACAATTAGCGAAATAAGCTTAATAATTCATGCCTGAACGCTGAACGCAGAAACAGGGGGGAACATGCTAAAAATGGCATTTTGTATAAAATAAATTACACAAATTGAATAGAAAACAAATGAGTTTTTATTCGTCGCTGTGGGTTTGCTAAAACCACACATACAAACACACAAAACTGATTTCAATTTGGAGCCTAACTTGTCTTAATGACTTTTGGCCCACGGTAGCTTGTCTTTTGGCTAAATGACACAAAATAAATTAGTTTGAGGAAGGAAACTGGAACTGGGCCTTTAATATGGTTAACAGCCTCCTCCTCCTCCTCTTCCTCCTCTTCCCTATTAAGCCGTGAACTCGAGCGGTGTCAATGCAAGAGCCATTTCAATTTCTTGTAATTTATGTTTAACTTTCCGACTCGTTTTTGCCCAGCCTCAGTCCCCTCTCTAGCTGCTATTTCTGTCATCGTCCGTTGACCAGTTCCATTTGGCTGCTGGCCGAGAACTAATTAACCGACTTGAAAAAGTAATTAAGTCATTTGTCTGCAAGTCCCAGACGATATCCTTTGCCCCGGCACCCCTTTTTTTTCTCCTCTCTCGACTGATTGTGGTCCTTGGACGCGAACACGCGAACCTTTTATCGATCAAAAAGCAACAGAAAATAAATACGAAATACGATTTTGAGGCATTCAAATTTGACTTTGGCCATAGTTTAGTCTCTCAATAATTAAATTGTGTTTAAGTTGGAATCAATTTGATCAGCGTTCACTCCTAATTTCGTCAAAGTCAATGCCGTCACGTGTGGCAGAGACTCCTCTTATTTATTTTTATTTTCCTTGTATTTGTTGTGTGTCAACAACAAAGGAAAATATACGGAAATTTACAACACACAGGACAAAGTTGAAATTCGAAGAGGAAACTTTTTCGGGGTCCTTGGGAAAGTGAAAAGTGTGGAAGGAAAAGTGTTAAGTTCGTGAGCCTATCCCCTCTTGGCACACTAATTGATCTCAACGGACGGATTAGGAGAGCAAACTAAATTGATGGGTTTTAAACACACAAAACTTTGATGTATGTGTACACAAAATGCTGCTTTAACACGTAAACTAGCTTAAAGCAAGGACAAGGTTATCTTTAAAATATTATTAGTAAACAATATACGAACTTTTCTTTGGCTTATTTTTATTATTTTCCAAGTCACAAGCTAAGCTTTAAATATATCAACTATTTTCGGAGTTAAAAACTTAAAGTATTTAAAAAGTATTTACTATTTTTTACAACTAATAAGAGTCTTTTACTTGAGCTTTATTCTCCCAAAAATCCTTTGCTTACCGGAAATCCTCTGCAAAAAAAAAACCATTGCTGGCTATTATTTCCTCTTCCCGGAAACCCTTTTTCATGGCAGCACACCTGTCAGTATATTTTATGAGAGCTGGCCATAAAAATTGGGGTCTGTTGATGATGCTCTGATGAGGGTTGGACTAACTCAATCTCAGTTTAAATTTAAGCGCCGGCAATTATTAGCGCTGTCAAGCGGGGAGTCCTATCCCTTTTCATGCATCTTTCATACGCTTAGCGTGTTAATTATCCAGAAATTCGGTCTATTAAAGTTTCAGCAGATACGCACTCACACACACACACCCAAGCACACCCACACATACACACACTTTCATATCCCACCCACCTCAAACGTAATTAATGAAAGCGCACTTAAATCATTTTTGTGCGTGGCAACAAAATACCCATCAACCCAAAACCAAAAAAAAAAAAGAAAAGAACGGAAAGTAACTTGTCTTGCCCGACTATGAAATACCCAGCAATTGGCTTACAAAAAAGTATGGCATACTTTGCAAAAATAATATAGCTTTCGGATAGATTAAATATTAATTCTTGTAAGATTTAAATTAATTTTAAATATCTTAAAGTTGCAACTGATACAGAAAAAAGCTTTGAAATAGCCGGCAATAAGCTCTCAAAAAAGTATAGCATTCTTATCGCAAATACTAAAAATTATGATATATTCAATAAATTAATTTTGTAAAATTTAAATAAATTCAGAAAATGTAAAACTTAATGTTACAACTGATATAGATTTCCTATAAAATATTTCGAAGAAATAAATAGCTTTTGGATGGTTTGAAGATAAGTTTTGGAAGATTTAAAAATAATTAGAAATGTGTAAAAGTTGCAGCTGATGAAGCAGAATAATGCTTTGAAATACCCGGCAATAAGCTCTCAAAAAAGTATAGCATACTTATCGCAAATACTTGTTAACAGTTTTATCTATAACTATTATTATTTAACAATTCGTTTAATTTTAAAAGCAATATGCAATATACCAATTTTATAACATTGTAATTCATTCGAAAAATCGAAAACTAATGTAACAACCAACCAAGAAATCCCACACAACTCCCAAAGCCCTTCAGCTTTCTGTTTGAAAAATAATCAAGCTTTCTCTGTAATATATAGAATGAGCATACTTTTGATCTCAACAAGGTCGGAGGTATAAAAAATACAATTAGTTAACAAGCGAGCAAACGAGGCGCAGGCAGAAAGGTGGATAAATGAGGCGGACACAGGATGGTTGGTTGGTATATAGAAGCCAAGGAATACCCAAAAATCCAGCTCGCGCGGCGCTAAAACGTTTCAATTTTTCATAAATATTCAAAAAGGTAACACAACGGGGGAGGTGGTGGATAACAACAGCTGTCCCTGTTTTTGTGCACATTTTTTTGTACATATATATATATATATATATCTTTTTTTTTTGGTTATAAATTTGTATTCCTCGTTGTTGGTGGCCGGATGCGAGTACCTCATTCAACGGTCAGCTCGGAGTTTCGGCTTCGTTATCGCCTTTGTATTTCTGCTGGTGTCCTGACCGCCCCCGCCCCCGCCCCCGTCCCGCCCCCTCATTGCCTTGTCCTAGTCGCGAATCTCGCGCTCCGCCAGAGTGAACAACAAATAAGATACAAAAAGGTTCACAAGAATCTCAAGACTTTGAGATACTCTTGGCTATAATTATATATCATAAAGCCCACATGCAAAAATTATTAAATTAATTATTAATTTAAAAATTTAATAAAGGAAAAACAATCTATAAACTATTGTCTTTTAAGATTAATAATTATTTATTATTTGATATTATTTATTTTATTTTATTTAATATTTATTTTATTTTATTTAATATTTATTTTATTTTATTTAATATTTATTTTATTTTATTTAATATTTATTTTATTATCGCACTCTAACCGTGCAAAAATTAAGACCTAAAATCTTTTATTATATATTTTCGAAGACCTTCTACAAGGCAGTTTCTTTATTATTTATTTATTTATTATTAATTTTTGTTTGCTTAAATTAATCTCTAGATACTTTAGCTTATAGACTCTCTAAAAAGAGTATATAAATAAACAACAACAGCAGCGGCAGCATCCCAAGTACGCAGCAAAAAAGAAGGAAAACTTTTTCGATTTAAGCAATTTTTATGCTGGCCGGGGTAGCAGTGACGCTAGGGGCACTCTGGGCAGAAATTATATTAAAATTTAATTTGGCAAAAGAAATCAAAACTAAGGAAACTAAAGCTGCAAGCATAAATCCATTTTTAAAGTGTATTTTTTTGCAAATTAAAACAAATCATTGAAGACCAAAAGAGTTTATAAGAAGTTTCGTTATTTAAAAAGTTTATTCCGGTCGAATAAAGATTTTTGTAAATTTTTTAGGCATAACCAACATGACCTCGAGGTCACCGGGACAGAAGGAGGAAAGCAAAAGGATAAGGTTGAGGAGAAGGTGTCCATCAAGCTGGGCATTCACCATTATAGCCACCTTCAATTAGGCCAGCGGTGAGTTTGGGTTGTTTCTCAGACCAAGACTTAAGCTATTACTGTCCATCAAAGCACTGAAAAAAATCTATTTAAAATACAAAGCTCATAGAAATAAGATAATTATTATTTAGCTCACAACCTAATAAGCAATTGTGAAATTTATTGCATATAACTTTAGGTTTATCCCATAATTTTCATGGCCTCAATATGTCATGATGTGTCGCTTTATCAGCTCAGTGTACTTATTATTAACATCCCATTAAAGGACCCATAGCCCCAAGGAGGCCAACGGAGGTGGCTCCGCAGACAGCCGGCCAAATGCCGCAATCAAGTTATTATTAAGTTTTTCTATTTATCCAACATAATTCATAATTTGTTTACAAAGCGTATAATAATATTAACGTCTTGTCTTGGCTTTTGCGCCTTTGCAGCAGCTCGGGCACAGTGGGAAAAAATTGACAAGTATTATATATATATTTTTGCATTAAAAATGTATATTTTCCTATTCCATTTAGTAACTTTGTTATGAATTTTTTAAGCTATATTCTTTATAAAACCCAAACTAACAACACAAATATTTTCCTTATATTTATCCTACATTTAAGTGCAATTTTCTATACATTCTGCAATCAAATCTTAACCTCGTCCACTGTCCAAAGTCCTTTAAATGCGGCTACCATAAACTGCCCCCGGTTGCCACCAGCCCCCACTTGCCCCGGTCACTAAGTCAGCTGTCAGCGCGGCAAGATAATCAGCTTCAAAGTCGACTTGGACTTTTCTCATTTTATCTCTGGCTGGTCGGTCGGCCGGTGACTTCTTTTCATTTTCTTTTTTTCAGTTTTTAGTTGATTTTTCTTTCGTTTTAATACTGGGTATTAGGAGGTATGTTGGGTATATTATTTCAAATGCCACAACTTTGGTATATCTACATTTCTATATGTATATTTCGTTATTTTTTGGAACAATATTTTAGGAATTTAACAAAAATTCAATGTGACTACAGGGTATGTCATGATACAGACAATTTGATCTAGAACCAGTGAAGATCGAATGATATAAACCATACAATATTTACAGTTTTCTATAAATAATATATCTACAATATTATATGTATACTTTTTGTACCGTAATTCCATACTTTATGACTTATCATCAGCCGGTTTGATTTTTCATCAGTGGATATCGAAATATATGAGTTAATAACTACTACTTTGCTATATCTACATTCTATATATATATTTGTATACTTTTTAATGTATACTTTTAAATCTGTTGAGGAAATTTTCATCAAAGCCTATGTAAGTTTTTGTGACTACAGGGTATTTTATAGTCAAGACAGTTGTGTTTAGCTTTTAGTCTGGAGTTATGAAGGCCTATTTTTGACTGACGATGGTTATTTTAGTGGGAGAAAAGGATATATTTGTAGTTAAAAGTAAGAAACTTATCCCTCTCTAAATTACAAGTCATTCTTAAGAAAATTTAGTTCATATTCAAAGTTTTAGCTCAATAACTGATAGACTTACTTGCTTTTGAATTGAAAATAAAATCACTTTACTTATCAACTTACTTATCCGCTCACCCATTCATCACACACAATATATTCCATGAGGCTTATGATTTGCGATAAATAAATGCTAATTCCGAAGATGACTTTATCCGCTTATTGCCATCGCCCCGAAAAATTAGTGGCTGTCAGGAAGTGAGGCGAAGGACAATGGCGTGGAATGGAGGTCCCAGCATAATCGCATTAGGCAAAGTGAGGCGAGGCAACGCAGCCAGATACATTCATACACACATACATATATCTTCTGGGTATATACTTTTTTTATTTTTACTTCCGGTAAAAGTCTGGTAGCCGCAGTCATAGCCCTTAAAATCTTGATTTCTCCTTTCTTTCTTTTTTTGCTGCTGAATTTTAAAGGTTTTGTGTATTTAAGTTTTTTTTTCCCTCCCGGGTGTGTGTGTGTGTGTGTGGTGTTGGGTCTAGGCTTGACACTTTTCCGGCCAGAAGTGCACACGGTTGAGTGGCCTAAATTTTGTTTAAATCAAAATAAATACAAAATACATGACTCGAGGCCCGGAAAATGTGCCAGGGGGGCGGGGTTTTCCAGGGGCCGGGAAAACATCTCCGCAGTTTATGCAAGCGGGAATTAACTTAATTGACTAAGGCGAACAGGGGAGCACAGAGGCACAACCGAGAAGCCGCGAAAGGGAGAGAAAGAGAGAGAGGTGGTGTCGTTGATGATGCCTATAGCACACGTGAAATGATTTTAAAATATTTTTTTTTGAGACTTCAGAGAGTATTTATTAATTTTTTGATTATTTAGATTTGTAGTTTTGAAAGTCGTTTTACAAGTAAATGCGTATAAGTGAAACGAGTTCTTTTCCTCATTTTTATCTCCCTTTTTCTTCACCTCCTCTTTCTTATGCTTATCCACCATCACTTTCTACTACTTCTCCTGCTTTTCCTTCTTCTGCTTCTTCCTCATTCTCCTACTTCCCTTTCTCCTTCTCTTTCTTTTGCTTCTCCTAAATAAAAACACAGTTATGGGGCTACGACGACAACGAGTACTCACCAGCAGATGTGAAAATTGCTCTCTCCGCGTTGACTAGTCATGATCGTATGTATGGATGTATGTATATCTCGACGGGTGAAAGCCGGCTTCTAGAGCGTCGCCGCTGCGTCGGTGGAGGAGCAAATGCAGCTCCGACGGATTTCTTTAAAGACAGGGGTTTGCCTCCATCTGGAGTTGCAGGCTGAGCCAAGGCTGAAGGTCGTTTTAAGGTCTCCATAGAGGTGTGCCACGATTTATCCGCTATCCAAGGGAACTTTTCCACTTTCCAGGCAAAGCAGCAGGCCTAGTAAAAAGGTGGCGAATGGATAAGCTTTTGCCATGTAACACTCTCTCTTCCGACTACTTTTTTCTCGACTGAACTGAAGGTTTATACGTAATTGCTCTTTTACCTATGCCTTTGTATTTGTGAACCATTTTTTGTGTGTGCTATGAAGATCGTTCTCTTCGTCATGTAAGAGAACACAAAATGTGCCTTGAGAATATTTTTTCTTCCAGGTGTCATACAGCCTTACACATACATATGGCTGTGGCTGTGGCTGCTTAAGCGAGTAAGAGAGGCGGAAAAAGTGTGAAAAAGGATGAAGGAGAAAACGTGGGACTGTGAAAGCCAAGGTTACCGTCTCCCCCGTGTAATTGCGCATAAAAATGAAGCGATTTATATGCGCGTACTTTTAATGTCTCATAATTGGGTAGCCCATCACATGGAGAAGAAGAAGAATAAGCTGGCAAATGGCCAAAAATTAAGTGCATACGTGTGTGTGTGTATACAAACAGTGACACACAGTCACACGTGCCTTGTTTCTCCGTGATTTTCATTCTCGCTCTCAGTTTCTCCCTCAGCTTTATCTTCCAGAAATGTAAATTACAACCAAGCAAAACTCTTGAAACTTTAAGGATTTTATTTTAAAGGAACTTCAACGTGAATCGGGGAAACTAAAGATAGGTCTTCCTATAGCCGCTATATATTTACTATTATTTTGCGTGATAAGGAAAACATGTTCATCGAGGATAATTAAGGAAAAACGAGGATCAAAAACTCAAATTTCGCGACGACAAACGGTCTGTCCAACTCTCCAACAGGGACATTTTCTCTTTTTTTATCTTTTCCCAATTGGAATTATAATAAAAACGGGTCTAATGATGATTTAAATTCATAAAAAAAATGCGACAAAAAGTATGCTATGGTTTTTTAAGCACTAATAAAAACTTTGTTGTTAAAGACTCATTAGTTTCTGATTTATATTTACACATACATATGTATATATTTATTGATTTAAAACGCAAAAAATACAAAGGACACTGGAATCCTGCACAAATCTAGTTATTTCCTCTTTTCCTCTAGAGATGGCAACAACATTGGTATTTTTGTTTAAGTTTATATGAATCATGGTACGATACTTTCGATATGTTTATGAATTAGGGATGGTAAAAAATATAGAAATATTTATATGCTTTCGATATTTGACGCAAAGGCTTGTAAAATAATATTTTTAATATTCTTTTTCGATTGGTAAATCCCGATATATCAGCGTTAATGGTATTTTCAATATGATATCGAACATTTCCTCTCGATATATGTGTTTAGCTTACTAATGAGAGACTTAATTTTTCCTCTTATTTCTCTAATTTCCAGGATATGAAATCGTGAATCTAACACGATGGAAAGTGAAACCGCGTGACAATACCTTTGTACCCTTTGAGCCAAATACAATAATAACAGCTCTCACAGCGGAGAGCAATTACAACTTTAGCGATTGAACAATGACACGTTTGATAATTGCGCAACGGGGCGAATAAATTCGCAGCGTAATGACAAAGGCATTATCGATAACATCTCGACGGTGGCCAAGTGTCAAAACACTCAACTATTTACGAGTATATTTCGCAGATAAAGCGCATGAATGGGTATGAAACTGTGTGCTTTTTGCGATTTTGCGCGTGCGATAATCGGCCGCTGATGATTTTCATAAATAAGCCGTAATTCATTTCTTAATTTTAACATTTATCCTGCGACTCGTCGTAAATGGGTGTTATTTGTATTCATTCCTTGGACGTTACATTCATTTACATTTCGACTCTAGTCGGAAATCGGAGGGGAGAGAGAGCTGGGTCCGGGGGAGGGCAGGTTCATTAAAATTGAAAAATGTCACTTTAATGAATTTATTTGCGACACTTAACACAAGCGCAAGTAAACAGAGAAAAATTGTGTTCATTAACATAAAAATTTCGCCTCTTCCACTACATTGGCCATTGTTATGGTCGTCGTCCGTCGTCCGTTGTCGCTTCAAATTTGTCTCCCTCTCTTCAGTCTTAATCCGCTCTGCTAGTACACTCGGAAAAATTTCTCTCGGTTTTTCTTATTAACAAATATATATATTTTTCAAATTTTTAATTTGAAAGCATACCATCAAATCAAATAAATAAAAAAATGTGTCAAAAAGTACATATTTACATATTTATTTAAAATAATATTTATAGACAAAACAAGCTGCTACCCAAAAAAAATAAAGATAAAAAATATATGTATGCTATTTTTTAACAATTTGTTTATAGATTAAAAAATAAAACTAATGTACTCTAAATTTGTTACCCATTAATTTTAATTGCATACATTTTATATTATTTCTTTAACCTTTAAGAGTATATAGAAAATTACTTATTTCTGTTTATTTGTAATGCCAACAATGCACAAATTATAAAAAACTTGATATATTTTCAAATTATTCTATCTACCCAGGTTCACAATTAATTTTTAAAGCTCTCAAGATCTAAACTTATTAACTAAAAAGGTAAACTTTCAAGACTCTGTTCTTAATTCCGATCAAATAATAATAAATGTCGTTATAATTCCCAATTAGTTCTAACGTTAGTCAAATGAGAGCGTTAAGTAATAAATAATATTCCTTTTTTTTAGATTTTTGTAGTAAAACTTTATTAAAATTTATTAATATAATTAATATTTATTTAATGTATAAATGTATATGCAAATTTATAATGATCAGGCTTTCTATTTTTGTGTAAATATCAACTAATGCATTAGTTATATGAGAGCATTGAGTAATAAATAATTTTCTCTTAAAAAAAGTACTTCTTCATTGAGTAATAAATAATATTCAAAAGTAGTTGCTTTTCCCTGTTTTTTTTTTAACATAATATAAATTCAATTTAAAAAAAAATATTTATAAAAAAAAAAATTAAAGAAAAAAACATAAGAAAAAGTCATTATTAATAATAACTATTAAATTAATTAATAAATAATAATAATATTAATAACAATAATAATATGTACATATAATAATAATACTAACTTCTAAATTTACCCTCACCAACTCTTTGCTTCTGATTTCTCTTGCTCCTAATTTCTCCCAGAGCATGAAGAACTCAAGTCCCTTGGCTGACAGTTGGTGGGTTTGCGGGCTCGTCTTGGTGCCTGGAAATTGTCATTACCATTTTGAGTATTGTCAAAGCTGTTAGCCGGCAATTGATGAGTCAATATGTCAACGACTGACAGGTCACGTTGCACAGCAGCCTCACTCCCATCCCCAGCTCCCTCCCCGCCTCAATTTCAAAATAGTTCAAATTGAGAGTTTCATCGCGTTTCACGAGCAATTGTTGTCAAGATAATTTAATTAATGCGAACTTCAATCTGACAACCATTTTGGTGGCAGTAATCAGTGCGAGACAGCGATGGGCATATTATTATTCTGTGGTGCCTGTAGCCTTGTTAGCCGGACAGTGCCCTAGGATCGAGGGTATTTATGATTAATATTAATAATACCTGTCAGGGCAGGCACCTTTCCCGTTCTGAACCAGATTCCTGCCTCCTGACGCTCCTGACTGCCACTCGAGCTGGCTAAAGAGGCGGTAAAATCAGCCCTAAAGCTGTTGGCCAGCTCGCCAGCGTTGTAATCGAAACTGTAAACGCATTCGCACTCGCGCGTGAGGCAGCCGGTGGAGTGGAGAGCCAACAGGTCAACGGGTCAGGGAACAACCAATTACATTTGACTTTTGCAGCTGCCGTTGCTGCTCCTAGGACCTAGAGTCCTTTTGCTGCTGCTCTAAAACACTCAACGAAATTTTTGTTTTAGTTAAATATTTTGTTCTTTATGCATTTATTTATAGTATTTTTTTTTAAGTAGTAACTATTAAGTTTCTAACTGATAAGTGCCCATCCATGAGCTAAATATATTAAAATATACAATAGCTTTTTCTGAATAATATAAAGACTTACCTTTTAATAAAACTTGACGCTTACTGCAAGCAATTTACATTTATTTGAATAAATCTTTAATAATAACTTATAATAAAACTTGAAACTTACTGCAAGCTATTTAAACTATATTCAATAAAACTTTAATAATAACTTTAAGAACAACTGTAAATAAAACGTTAAACTTACTGCAAGCTATTAAAATCATATTTATGATAACTTTAATATTAACTTTAATAATAACTTTAAATAAATCTTTGAACTTAAGCAAGCCTTTCAAATTTAATTTAAATAAATTATAAAACCATTCTAAAAACAAAAATCGTATAACATAAATGAATTAAAATATATAAAGAAAGAATTGGACAGAAATTACTTAACCTTATTTTCTTATTATATTATTTTACTAATTTGTAATAAGCTTCAGTTTGTTTATAAATTTTTTCAAGTGCACTTGCAGCTATGGTTGCAGTGAGACCTCCGATATCGATAAAACCCTTCAGGCGGCTGGACGGCTAATTCAATTGCTCCGGTGCAGCATCACTTTACTTAATTTGCATGGCTTTCACCGTTTGATGGCCTATTTGGTCAGATTTTTGGTCAAAAATGACATAGGACATGGGAGACATACATACTCTGGAGAAGGTAGAATTTTTTAAGACTTTTTTCTATGGATTTTAAGTATACTAAGCCCATAAACAGATTTTTAACTAGCTAAATCCAGATTGTTCGAGTTCTTTAAGATAAATTAAACCCTCTCTAAACGAATTGTATTTAACGGCTATAGAAAAGTTAAGTTTTAATAACTTTAAGTTACAAAATGGCTTAAAAACAGTTCAAATATAAATTAAGACAAACTGTTATACTGTAAACGGTGTATAAATATAAAATATTAGTTCACACTAATACCGATAGGAAATATTTTATAGCAATAAGAGCTATCGATATCGAATGTAGAATAGAATCGAATAAGATGGGATTTTTGATCGAGAAACTGAAAAAAAACGTAAACAAAAAAAGAATAAATATAAATATAAATAAAGTACATATTAATTAATGAATTAATTAAAATTAATGAACAAGATATAAACTTATCCAAGTTCTTCGTTTCTCAATACTTATTAAAGACACATTAACGATCAGTTTATCGATTCGTTAAGTATTTAAAGCTGCTATTCGTCAAGTCAAAGCTGCTATAAACTTGCCTTAGCCTGGTCTGAGTCTAGACTAAGCTATAAAAACCCTACGGTTTAAGACCAGGCTAAATCTGGCCTCCCAAGTATCTAGACTGACCGTTTCAAATTATACATTTCAGTATTTTGTCTAAAATGCAGTAACTACCACTCTGGCCCAGTATCGCAATAATAAAAATAATAAAAACAAGGCAGAATTCGCAAAACATTTGAAAATGAACTAAATGGAGATGCGACCACCGAGCGCCCCGCCCCACTGACAACTTCAGGTGCAGCAATGGCCACTCACATGGCAGCCGAGGCAGAAGCTGCAGTGGAATTGCAGCGAAAACAGCAACAACAACGCCTGGCAAGAAATTCCCTTCTTTCGGAATTGCGAAGATCAACGATTTTCTGGTTTCGTGCAAAGTCTTCAGATGGATTCCAGTTGCTATCGCAGAGCTGCACGCGGATATTGCAGCATGGAATGGTAAGTAAGGGAAAGATGGGAAAGATCAAGGGGGGAAGTACCCCTGACTCACTCTGGGTTGGTCTTTTATCGATATTTATGTAATTTATCGATGTGCGTAGCCAGGCGATTCGATTTAGCTAAGATCAGTTTGTGTTTAAGCTGTTTTTTGGAGTTAAAAGAATTGAAATTGAAAGTATTTATAAGCTTAGGGCATTAGCTATTCGTTTTGAATGAATTCTAAAGATAATTTCCACAATAAAATTGTATATTTATGCAACGCCTCTCTCTCTCTTTGGCTCTCCTTATCAGTTGCTGCCCGTGGAGCTGCACAGACTGACGGATGACTTTGAGTTCCTGCTGGCCAGTGCAGGCAAACGGCAGACACAACAAGCATTACCACAGCCGCCGCTTCAATCACAATCGCACAAACCACATCCGTTTAGCGGAGTCTTTGGTGCTGAGGAGTTCCTCGTGCAGTGGACGGAGCGTTGCCTGCGTGGTCAGTGCCTGACGCAGTGCCTGCAAACGTTAGTGTCCGATCCGGAGCTAATGGACTTTTACTATCCCAGCAGGGAGGCCTTTCTGCGTCATTCGGGCGATGCCACCGCTTTGTTTGTGTGCCTCACGGCTGTCCAGTTGAATCAGAGCGGTCTGCTTGGCCAACTGGAGGTGCGGAACAAGTTGCGCCACCGCCGCACCTGCTCCCAGCCAAACTTTAGCATCTCGCCCAAGCTGCAGGCCGTGCCCGAGGAGCGGCAGCAGCAGCAGCAGAAGCGTAGCTTCTTAAGGCGACTCAAGAGTCTGCCGAATCTCAAGCCAGAGGACGAGGAGCCCGAAGAGAGTAATGGCTTGAGTCGACGTCGCTGCCAGACGTTCAGCAGCTGCAGCAGGAAGGAGAACTATGTGCCATCCACTAGCTCCTGCTCGTCCAGCGGCGGCGGCAGTCCGAACAAACGCATACAACTCATAAACTGTGATGACATCAAAATCTGGACAGATCTGACGCCCCAAGAGCAGCAGCTGCCACGCGAAATGGAGGAGTTACCAAAGGCAGCAGCAGCTTCCACCACCTCCTCCTCGTCGGTGGGCAGTTTTCTGAGCAGCCTGTTTGGCTCCCCGCCCGTGTACACCAGCTGGTTCCAGAGGGGCCTCGGCGAGGACTTGAATGCCGCCGGCGAGGGCGGCGTATTGAACAACTTTCTGCCCGTAAATGGGCGAAAGCTCAAGAAGCATCAGACCCTCTTCGAGGGCGTCAGCATGCTGGACGAGGCAGCTGCCGCTGCCGTTGCAACTGCTCCGTGTACGGCGTCGGCCCCTTGGGATATCCAAAGATCGGCGGGCAGCAGTACCGCCTCGACGACGGCCTCCAGTTCGGTGAGCATAACGCCGGGCAGCGACAAGCTGGACCAGCAATCGCTGGCCTCCTTCCTCCAAATGTCCCGCCAGACGCACAACAACACGCAACTGGAGAAGGAGAACGCCCACTTTCGCATATCGGAGGCCTGCATCACGGCCATCGAGCACGTCAAGTGGAGTCGCAGGCTGGAGGCCAGGCCAGAGCACAGTCCCAGCAGCCGGCATCCAACGGAACCGAATTTAATGCCCTACGTCGAGCAGATTGCCGGCGGCGTGGAGAACCACAGTGCCGAGGCAGTGGGCCTGCAACTAATATCGCGCTTCAGTGACCAGCAATTGCCGCGTTTGAGCCACCTCAAGTGGCTCGTTTCGGAGCAGGAGGCGCCGCAAAAACTCCTGCCGCTGCCCACAATGCCCAACAAAAGGGATCACGAACAGTCCAGCCTCACCAGGGGCACGTCCAGCTGGGCCCCGCCCCGCCAGCAGATCATATTCACGGAGCATCCCCCCGAGAGTCGGGCCCAGCTGCTCGCCAAGCAGAACCAGCGCTGTGCCGGCTGCGGCATGCGCGTGGCGAAGCACCTACAGCAGCACTTTCGCTACTGCAGCTACCTCGGCAAGTACATGTGCACGGGCTGTCATCGCAACCAGATATCCGCCATTCCGGCCAGGATTCTGCGCTCCTGGGACTTTCGCTGCTATCCGGTCTGCTCCTTTGCCTATCGCCTGATCGAGCAGATGTACGCCTTTCCGCTCTTCCACGTCCCGGATCTCAACGGGCAGCTGTACAAGCACAAGGAACTGGCCACCGCGAGGAGGAGACGGGTGCAACTGCAGACGGTCAAGGGTTTCATAGCCAATTGTCGGTTTGCTGAGAGGTAAGTGGGGTAGGGATGGGATTAATGCGACTTTTTATAGAATTATTAACTAATTGTTTAAAATTTAAGTACAGTAACATCCTTGTAATGTAATTGTTGAATTGTTGAAGTAGAATTCTTGCACTTAAATACAATTTAAGTCAAAGAAATCGATTTCTCAATCATTAGGCAACAGAAACATGTATTTGCAAAGCTTTTAAAATTTGTTTGTAATTTGTAATTGTTGAAATTGGTGAATTGTTGAACTACAACTCTTATTTATTGATTTCTCGCTAACTAAAAAATAGTAACACTTATTTGTGCCACATTTTTAATTGTTTAGTAATTGGTAAATGTTGAAATTCTTATTTCTCGACAACTAAGCAATATTACATGTTTTGTGCAATTGTTGAAATTGGTGAATTGTTGAACTACAATTCTTGTTAATTGATTTCTCGCTAAATAGGAAATATTAAAACTTATTTGTGGCACATTTTAGTTGTTTAATAATTCGTAAATTCTTATTTCTACGAAATATTAACAAGTATTTGTGTAATTGTTGAAATTGGTGAATTGTTGAATTAAAATTCTTATTTATTGATTTCATGTTAACTAACACTTATTTGTGACACATTTTAAAATGTTTAGTAGTCGGTAAATGTTAAAAATAAAATTAAATTTAAGAAATATTAATAAGTATTTGTATACTTGTTGAAATTGGTGAATTGTTCAACTACAAAGCTCACAGTTCTTACCATCACATGTATTTCTTCCGCATTTAAATTCGTTTATTTATAATTGTTGAAATACATTCTCATCATCTTATCCCTTTATAGAGAGCAAGCCTTCTTCAACGTGATTCCTGCTCACATCACCCAAGATCCGGACATGTGGTCCATGTGCGACTTTGTGGACGTGCAAAACAGCAGCATGAGTCGCTCCATCAAGGAGGTAATCGCTTTAAGTGAACAGCACGTCCGCAACTGTGTGGTGAGTCCTGAAATCAAGCTAAAAAATATAAATATAATTAATTATCATTATTTTCTAGCTATGTACGGGTCGTGCCTTCGTCTGCGAACACTGCAAGGGCGGCGAGCTGGTTTACCCTTGGCAGAGGAAAATCTATCGCTGCGATCGATGCGGCGCCTGCTTCCACCACAGCTGCTGGAAGAGCCGGTGTCGCAGTCGCAGCCACAACGGCAATCCGTGCTCCAGGTGCTCCCGCCTACAGAGTCGGGCCAGCTAGCATTCGCTCAAGGTGCGCAAATGCAAAAGACAATGGAGAAACGGAAGTTGATTTAATTTATTAATTTCCCTGTTAAATCTAATTGGTTACAATGTATTCTTTTATTCCTTAAATTTATTTATTCTTAATGAGTTTATCTCATATTCCGTAAACCAGTTTGTCAGATTCGATTACTTTGTATAATTATTTTGCTTATTTGAAACTTTTTGTAATATGAAAATTATTGCTTATTTTCCTTTTAATTTAACTAAACTTTAAACTTTAAAACCTCTTCATAATCAAGACAACAGCGTATAACTTTTCCTCTATTTAAGAATTGCGATTTTATTGATGTAAATACAAGATTTCTACGAGTTCTTGTTTATATTTTTACTGTAAATAACTATGTACATTACCAAAACTGTTACGAAAATCATGTACCTCAAGCGAAAGATGAGATGATGAGAGATAATGTTGATTTTATACATATATAACACTAACGATATATCAAATATTTATTGTGTAACAAATTGTATGATTAAAGATTGTATTTTCTTAAACTTAAACAGACATCTTTATAGAAATCTCTAACTAGCCGCAGTTCCTGGGCTTCTAATGGAGCTTTATCTTTGCCTTCGTGATCAAATCCTGATCCAAATAATATAAAATCTCTGGCAAAGAATAACCAAAAAAAAAACTACAGTGGAAAAATAAATAAAACAATATAAAAAATGAAAGACTAAGCGCCGAAATAAGCTTCCGTAAAACTATTTCTTAAATACTTTATCGATGATTATTGTTTTTTTTTTTTTTTGGTACAAATTATCAAATATAAATTCATAAAAAAATATAGTTTCAAATTCTTTGAAACAAAAAATTTGTTTTAAATATTCAACGAGTTATGTTACTTTTTTAACCTGATAATGTATAAATGCAGAATAGAAGTTTCTAGAACTTGCAGTAATTTGAGCCGCGCAATCGATAACTTTTTCAGTATTTTTTTTTTAATATTTAGTTTAAAATACTGTGATTCCACTGCTTCCAAAGCCTCTCCAATTTCCCATTGTTTTCTGCATTATGAATTTTTTTTGCTTGAAGACTCAGCATTTCAAGCTAAAATTAATTTACATTATATACAAATTCGTAAAACATATAATCACAAATTGGTGAATTTTATACATCGTCAAACAGCTGAACTTTTTATGCAATATTTTTGAACCCAAGTATCGATGCCGGCCTCAGACAAACCATCGATATCATCGATACTGTTATCGTAATTCTGTCATCTCTAGCAGTCGCGTGTTCACAGAATTATTGCAATTTTCGTCGTTAAATTTGAGCCAAAAACGGACAGGAGACGTTGAAAAAGGGCTATAAATACATTCACACGGCGGCTCAAAGCCTGCGATCTTCACAGGACATGCAAATCGGCAATTGCAAATGCCAATTGCAACAAAGAGCAGACTGCTACTTTCGGTAATTCTCGATTTGGTTCGACACTCGAAAGAACTCGTGAATGTACTCGCGCGTGTGTGTGTGTCAGTGACAGTGTGTGAGTGAGAGGCGCGAGCGAGCAAGTGAGCAAGAACGATAAATTGTTACTGCTTATAAGGATATAGCCGCGGGGGAGAGAGCGAGAGGGAACGAGCAGAGCGGGCGACGCCGACAACAACTGTAATTTTCCATTAATTTTTGGGCGGGTTTTGAGCTGCAGAAAAAATAACACCTAAAACTTGCATACTATAACTATGTTTTTGTATGTATTTCATGCACGTCCAGGTGTGTGCTGCCTGTGTGTTTTTGAGTGCGTGCAGCCGTATGTGTGCTAAACTTGAAACACAACGAGAACAAAACGCGTCAAGGTAAAAGAGCAAAAAAAAAAAAAAAAAAATTTTAATCGAAAAATGTGCGAAATTCCAACGTAATTACGCGAGAAATCTAAAAAGAGAACGCACACGTGAGTGCGTTAGAGCGAGAGAGAGCGGAAGATAAACTCTTGATTGATTTTCGCTTAATTACTGTTGCATAAATTAAATGTTTACATTTTGCGTAAACTAGTGCTGTAAAGTTTGTACAACTGCCCGAGGGTGGCAACCCTGCGAAGCTTATCGATAAGTGCGGCGGCACTGCCAATTCAGCAGGAAATTAAAGGAAACATACTTTTGCCGGTATAAAACAATTACAAAAGAAAAAAAAAGCACGCGCTCCCTCTCTTTCATTGCTCAAACCTCTCTTTCGCTCCGCCTCCTCTCTCGCCCTCGTCCTCTCCCTCTTTTGGGTGTTAACCAACACTGACCAACATTAAGAAAGTGTTAATTTGCCTAAAATGTACAAGTTCATGTGTGCGTGTGTGTGTGTGCGTACTAAAGTTTTCCTCTAGAAAAAAATGCATCTTCAGTTGCTTGAGTATCTCGGTTAAGCTAATGAAAAACGTTGAAAAAGTCGACGAAAAGGCATTCCGGTTGACGTTCATATAGCGGTGCCTTGGTGTGGGTATTATTTCATTTTGTTTTTTTTTTTGCATAATCTCTCAGCCGCCTTTCGGTACATGTGCATGTGCCTGCTATCCCGCTCCCCCGCATACTACGGCCACCTGTACGCCCTTGTACACAGGCACACGCACGGGCCATATACATATACATGTGCACAAAACTAGAGTACTTGTTAAAGTATTGGTGTGCGATATAATATCACTTTGGAAGTCATTTTATTTGCAAAGTCTCGTGAGGTGGATTTTTTTCTGCCCCATTTTTGGGTGCCTTTTTGTTGTGTGTGTGTGTGTCTGGGTATTTTTTTTATATTTTATTTATTTATTTTTTTTGCGCTCTGAAAAACAATTTTCGCCTGGCGCCTTTAAACGCTTCAGCTGCAGTTGGCTCGTGTGGAAATGAGAGAGGGGAAGAGTGGGAGCGCACTAGCGGAGCCATAGAAAGAGGGGGTGCGAGCGAGAGAGAGCGGTGGGCATTTCTATTTGTAGAAAAGAGCGCATAATTTGCAATAGTTTGCCATTTACGCTTTCCATTCGAGCGAAATGAAAATGCATGCAAACGCCTTTTTGGAGAGTGGCAACTTACATATATCTGTATATGCGTGTGTTTGTATGTAGTTGTATTTATTATTATTTTCATTTGTCTATCTTTGTTTATTATTCATTCGTCGGTCTCCCCTCCTTCCCCCAAAATTACCGTATTTTCGATTTAACCCATATATATCGTGTTTAATCGTGTTTGTTTATCGATCTTCTATAAATAAAACTTGCCCTCTGTCAATAAAGAAGTTATTAATCAGAATTTTGCATATATTTTTTTAGATTCCATTTCATATAATTCTTGCTTTAACATAAAAATATTTAAAACTAAGCGAGTTCAAGGGAGTCATGAATTAGAGATCAACCAATTTAAAAGGATTCAACGGGATATAAAAAAATAAAAGAACACTGAGCAAAATTAGCAGTTAACCAAGAATACTTACGTACAGCGAACTGAAAGGTCTGCATTCTGGAAGTCTCTAGACCTCCAATCCTTCGTCATTGAGGTTTTCAAGGAACTACTAGGCAGAGGCAGTGATCGGTTATATTATTATTATTATTCAGTCAGGGAGCTTGACATTTGATGCCCAGCTGTGCGATAAATTACACTTAATATATTTTTACTTTGTTTGATGTTTGATTCAGGTTCGGTTCATAAGAAACTTACAAAGTTTAATAGTTCGCTGGTTTTTGAAAAGGTATAGCGATTAATCGGTATAAATCGCATACAGACAGACCAGACTTTACTTCTTATTTCCCTTTTTTTAAAAACTAAAACAAAGCCAACTAAAATGTATAACTTTTCTTGTGTTCCTTTAGTTTGTGAATGCTGACAGACTTCTTCTTCGGAGGGTGAGAAGCCAATAAAGCCGGCAAAAGGACCCCGAGCTTTTCCACGCGGATCACATATGCAGAGACACAATTATTATTATTAGATCATCATATTCTGTAAAAGGAAATAAGGAGCAAGGGAGCAAGGAATTATAAGAAACGTAAAGAAAGTGGCAGAAGAAGGAGGAGCGAAGGAGAGACGCCAGCCCCCTCGTTTCCCATCCATCCAGCCAACAGTCGTGTGAAAGCGTCTTGAATGGATCCATATGTTGGCTGGTTTCAGAAGGAACAGGAGGGCCCATCGCTGCGCACATGGTTAAAGATTTGGAAGTCGAATGCCCAGGAGATGGGCGCATTGCTTGATCAGCAGCTACAGCAGGCAACGACGACGACCACGAGTACGAGTACGAGTACGACGACGGGGGGCATAAACGGTAGTAGCACCACCAGCAGCAGCAGCAGCACCACCAGCAGCAGCAGCAACAATAACAGCAGCGGCAACGGTAACAGTAACGCGGCAAACACTAATATTAATAACAATTCAACGGGCAAACCCTACTTATCACGGCCAAACAGCTCACTGAGCCGTGTCCTTAACTTTCGGGCGGATTCCCAGGAGCATCAGCAGCACCTTAACGGTACCACGCAGCGGCACAGCCACAGCAATAGCAACATTAGCAGCTCGGCCACCGATTCCGTAACAAATCGGGACAATAACTCACCCGCCAACAGTAGCAGCAGCAGCAGCATCACATCCACAAACGGAGCGGGCAACAACAGTCCAGCAAGCACGGCTGGGGCAACCACTGCCGCCGCTGCAACGGCAGCGACTGGACCGCCAGTGACCAGTATGAACGATAGCACCAGCGGCGGCAACAATTCAACCCAAACGACCGCGACGACGACCAGTCGCACGAACAGCATCTACTACAATCCGTCGCGCAAGAAACGGCCGGAGAACAAGGCGGGCGGTGCTCATTACTATATGAACAACCACATGGAGATGATTGCCAAGTACAAGGGCGAGCCCTGGCGAAAGCCGGACTTTCTCTACGGCGAGGGAGTCATCGGGCTGCACGAGGAGATTGAGCATTTCTATCAGTACGTCCTGCCCACGCCCTGCGAGCACGCCATCCGCAACGAGGTGGTCAAGCGCATCGAGGCCGTTGTCCATTCCATCTGGCCGCAGGCGGTGGTCGAGATCTTTGGCTCCTTCCGCACCGGCCTCTTTCTGCCCACCTCCGACATTGATCTCGTTGTGTTAGGTAAGTGTTTGGGGTATAAATATGTTCCAGTAATCAATTCTAATTTATAAATTTCCTTCCCTATTTAGGTTTATGGGAAAAGCTGCCGCTGCGCACGCTCGAATCCGAGCTGGTGGGCCGTGGCATTGCCGAGGCGTGCACGGTCCGTGTACTGGACAAGGCATCGGTGCCGATCATCAAGCTGACGGACCGAGAGACGCAGGTGAAGGTTGACATATCGTTCAATATGCAGAGCGGCGTGCAGTCGGCGGAGCTAATTAAGAAGTTTAAGCGTGATTATCCGGTGCTGGGGAAGCTGGTGCTGGTCCTAAAGCAGTTCCTGCTGCTCCGCGATCTCAACGAGGTGTTCACCGGCGGCATCTCCTCCTACTCGCTGATCCTCATGTGCATCAGCTTCCTGCAGCTGCATCCGCGTGCCATCTACCACGAAACGGCCAACCTAGGTGTGCTTCTGCTCGAGTTTTTCGAACTGTACGGTCGTCGGTTTAACTACATGAAGATCGGCATTTCGATTAAGAACGGCGGACGGTATATGCCCAAGGATGACCTGCAGCGCGACATGGTAGATGGCCATCGGCCATCGCTTCTGTGCATCGAGGATCCCCTGACGCCGGGCAACGACATTGGACGGAGCAGTTACGGTGTCTTCCAAGTGCAGCAGGCCTTCAAGTGCGCCTACCGTGTCCTCGCACTCGCCGTCAGTCCGCTCAATCTCCTTGGCATCGATCCGCGCCTCAACTCTATATTGGGTGAGTTGATTTTATAGTCTTTTTAATATTTAAAATTTAGGATTTTCAATATAAAACTCTTGAAATTACTTAAATTTTAATTTAAAATCAATTTCAAGTCCGCAATAAGCTTTTTCTATAAAGTTAGGAAGGATTTCTGCATTTGTTTGTAAATAAAATAGTTGATCATAATTTAATTTATAGAAATGTTAGCGGGAGACTTTGTTTATTATTATTATCTTATTATTTGATTGCTCTTTCCTTTCCTTAGGTCGAATTATTCACATCACCGACGACGTCATCGACTATCGCGAATGGATCCGGGAGAATTTTGAGCACCTTGTGATGGTTGAGCGCATCTCACCGCTGCCGGTCACCGCTGCAGCCGCTGCCGCTGCCGCCGCTGCGGCATATGCCACCTCGAATGGTGCGCCCAAATATGTGATCATGCCCTCGGGCGCCGTTGTCCAGCAGCTGTACCATCATCCGGTACAGATGCCCACCGCCCACGGGCACAGCAGTCACTCGCACAGCCATGCCGGGCACACGCCTGGCGGGCATCCCGGCCACTTGGGCCAGCCGTTTGTCACCGGTTCATCGGCCACGACAACGACCACCACGGCGGTGGCAGTGGTGGGCGTTTCCACGCCCGGTAACAGCGCCCAACAGCAGCAGCAGCAGCAACAGACGACCAAGGTCCAGCAGCAGCAGCAACAGCAGCAGCAGTCGCAGAACCAATCGCAGTCGCGTCACAGACGTGGCAGCACCTCGTCCGGTGATGATTCCGAGGACAGCAAGGACTGTGAGATTGTTGAGGCTTCCTCGGATGTCATTGATATCACACAGTCGCCGCCGAATGGAATGGTTGGCGCCATGCCCGCCATGCCGCTGCCGGTGATTGCTGTTGGCATGCCCACGACCAGTAGCAGCAGTTGGAGCGGAAGCGGAAGTGGAGGCGGAGGCGGACGCGGTAATGGAAACGGAAACGGAAACAGCAGCTCATCCACGGGCTCGTCGGTAATGCACACAATCCCTCGCCTAGACACACGATGATTGGTGGTGGCCGGCTGCCTAATGCCCATGCGGCATCAGGTGGCCGGCGGCTATGCCCCCATGCTGGCCGCAGTTGCTGCCCGGTTGTATCCGAAACCGAAGCTCCAAACGAAATTCAATGCGAAAACCTTGGGAGCAACTGCAGCCAGCATGCGTGCTAGATGCAACAGCAGCAGCAACAAGCACCCATGTATAACCTCTTCACCACCAAAACAGCCGGAAAATGCCCACATCGTCGTTGCCCAGCAGCAGCAGGATATGGACCCCGAGATGGAGCTTCAGGCGCCGTCAGCAGAGACCTCGTCAGGCACTACTAGCTCGGGTGGAGGCGCTAACTTCGGTTCAGGTTCAGGCTCTGGCGGCAGTGGTGGACGCAGCAGCTACAACCAACGCAGCGGCGGCGGCGGTCACAATTCCAGCGGTTACTACCACCAGCAGTACTATGTGCCACCGCCGATGCAGCAGCAGCAGCAGCAGCAGCAGCAACAGCAGCAGCAGCAGCTGAGCAAGTCCAACTCCTCTTCCTCGAATTATCACCAGCAGCAGCAGCACCATAGTCACAGTCACCGGCAACAGCAGCATCATCATCACCATCACCACCAGCAGCAGCAGCAACAGCAGCAGCAGCATCAGTCCCATCATCACCACCACCAGCAGCAACAGCAGCAGCAGCGGCCACAGCATTTACGGCTGGGCGGCGGCGGTGGCAGTCGCTACCAGAAATCTGTTGGCTCCCCAACCATTGGCACCGGCAATTCGTCGTCGACCAGCAGCAATAGCAGCAGCAGCAGCAGCAGCAACAACAACAACAGCAGCAGCAACAGCCATCGACTGCCGCCGCTGAGGGGCACATTGGTGAACTCTTCGTCGGCAATATCAATCATTTCCATATCGTCGGAGTCATCGATAGCCAGCAGCAGCTCCAGCTCGTCGCGATCTGGCCAGGATGGGCAGCATCACCAGAACGAGCGGGACGAGCGATAGATGATGGTATAAGCGAATGAGAAAGAGAAAGAGAGTAAGAGAGAGTTCTCTTTGTTTCAAAACTGCAAAATATGTACGCTGCATTTTTCTATTTTACCCTCAAACCTGATCCTAATCTTGATTCTGATTCTGAATCCCCCTAAAAGGTAATATTTAGACTTATTTTTAACGTTGCGCTGTCTCGCTTGAGCCTAGAGTCGGGAACTAGCAGAGCAAACAACAAAAAAAAAAAAAACAACAACCTACTAAAAAAACTTAATTATAAGAAACACTTTGCCTCTGATTGCGTTAAATATATTTCATTTTGTTTCTAAAATAAACATGAAAGCAAAAAAAATTTAAATATATTATAGAAGATAATATAAATAATATATATATAAACATATATATACAATATAAAAGTAAACTCATAATTAGTTTGTAATAATGGTTTAAAGAGCGATAAACTGAAGTGTGAAATTAGCTGGTAATATTAAATATTGTAAGAACAAAGCGCATTCATTTGTTTCTAAAATCTCTCTAGAGCTCAACACACACACACACACACACACACACATACACATACATGTTCACAACCAAAAAACCACCCTCCCCTTATCCCCAATCTTGTAAAGGGTGACAAAATTACAAAGGTGCTTCACATTTTAATATATATATAATTTATATCTAAAACGAATAAGTGAAATTTTTAGACGCAGAAACTGTATGAAAAAATAAGAAAAAAAAACTGAAGAACCCATAGAACCTACACATCACTTCAGCTTCCCCTAAACTCGATATCCCCCTTATCCCGCCCGTGCATTGTTAACCATTAATTAAGATGAGATGCTTTCTTATTGTAATTCTTTGCCTGAATTGTAAATTTTTTATGATTTATCAACTTACTATTACTTATTATGATGCTTAATATTTTTATTACCTAGATTTTACATCATTGTTTTAAGCAGAAGCATAATTTTAAGAACAAGCTAAAACATTGTACGAACACACATTGCATTCAAAAACAAAAAAAAAAACCCAAGTCTAAAAGCAATTGTGTTTTAAAAGCAAGAAAGAAAACAAAACTAAAAAAAAACAACAAAAAACAAAAACCACACAAAAAGCTACAAAAAAAAGAAACCTACAAAAAAAGAAAAGCCACTTTTGTTTAATATTATTTACGATTATTATGTTGACTATGATTACGAGTATGCCAAGGCGATTACATCGATTCCTGCCATTAAATATTTTTTTTTTTTGTAGATACTTAGTTAACACCACCTCTCACACCCCTCGCCACCCCCCTTTCTAAACGCACTGCCATTTCGAAAAAGGTTTTTTTCTAAAAGAAAAACGTCGAAACAAAAAAAAACGAGAGCTAGCAGAGATGAGTAGGAAGAGAATAACATTTAGACTTTGTACATGTATAACATTTTTTAGGCTGTTCTCCTTTCCATTTTGTAAGAGAAAAACCAAGCGAGAAGAAATCGAACTAATTGTAAAGTTACGCCAGAAAATAGCTTGTCGATTTGTGTGTGTTGTCAAACGATTATAACAATAAGCGAGTCTAGCAACGTGATCGGGACCTGTGGGCGGCACTAGGCAACAACATTGTGTTTATGTTAAGTTTTTTAATTGTTCAATGATTTGAAATGTTTTAAATACTTTGCAAATGTATGGGGTGAAGCTGGATTTGCTCTTTTAATTTTTATTCAGCTGAGAAATAGATAGTTTCTTTACAATTTCAATTTGTTACCTCGAAATGTAATCAAAATATTTAAAAAAAAGAATATGTCTAGTGTTGAATCGCTATCCCGATGCACAGTGTTGGCAAATGACCGAAAGTGCTCTCTCCCTTTCGCACGACGAGACTCCTACAAGCTTGCAGCTGAGAGCTTTGAAGCCCACCTTACTTACACACACACACGCGCACTCTCTCACTTACACTGGCGCAACAGATGCACTACAACACACACACAGATACAGCACAGGATAACAGAGAGAGAGAGAGAGAGACAGGAGAGACGGTAGATTTAGCGTAGAACGGTAATGAGAGAGCAGAAAGTAAAAAGAGAAAGAGAGAGAGAGTAGCATGTAAGAATTATTAAATTTATGCACTCGTCTGTTGAATATTTATATAAATTATATGTATGTAGTTACTAATATTAACTAATTGATAAATATACAATATTTATATGCATAACTGTGGACAAACAAATGTTTAGATTTAGCGATCTAGCCACGTAAGACTCCGTACATCGTAAATCGACAACTACTTAGACTACTACCAGAGCATACATATACCTACATACAAGCATATGTAAGCACTCACACATACACACACACACCACGCATAATCGCTATAATTGTTGAGGTTATGTCGTAGATTTTTCAATATCCGATCACTGTTCACCTCTAGCCTAGCAAAGTAAGCTGATAAAAAACAAAAGAAACTGAAAACTAAACTGTAAAGCGTAACGTCATCTCTATACTGGATTCCATCAGTCTCTTTCTTGTCTTATCTTTCGTTTTCGTTATCGCTTCGATTCTATTTTATACCAATCACCAGGCGAATCGATTTAGCCAAGTCCGTCTGTCTGTGTTTCTATGCTCATTCATTTGAAACTATATCGCAATCGTCTTTAAATAGTTGTAGGTTTGCAATTCTGTTGGATCGGTCAACTCTACCTTATAGCTGCCATATAGAACTGATCGTTTTTAGCACTTACCAAAATTTGTGTGTAACTGTAAAATGTTAACAAATGCTTTATAATAGCAAGATGCAATGATGCTCTCTATCTCAACAACCAACAACAACTCTTTAAGAGAGCCTGTAAATTCGAGAGCGTTACTCATCTTGCTCTTATAGGATCTTTGGTATCAATCTCTTCGGCCTGCTGAAGAGCGCTTCCTTTCTAGTTTACTCTCCTTCCAAATACATACATACATCGTGCAAGTATGATGTATATTCATATGACATGTGCGCCGTTGTTGTTATAATATGTAAAAATACATACATATGTATACATCGCATGTAGGATGCATATATATACTCGAAAAAAAGAAACATTTTTTTGTCGTCGCGATAGTAGCGGGTATTAATAAATTAAATGAAATTTAATTTAACTACATTTAACGCAAACTAAATTCAATTCAAGTGAATCGATCGATCGACGAATAACGTGTATATGAGATAGAGTTTAATAGCTGTGTAAGGGAACCATAAGGAATCGGAATCGTAACAATTTAGTAATAAACCAAATGAGAAACAAATGCTAAAATCGAACTAATTGTATAATTAGCGAAAAGATGAAACGAAAGCGATAAGCAACAAAAAAGATGCGACAAATAAAAGCCGGCAAAAACTACAACAAATGAACTTATTATTATTATTCGAAATTCATTCCAACTTCATCATTGTTTCAATAATTAGATTCTCCTAACATCAACTTGGTTCTTAAGAATGTAAAGTTATTTTATTTAAGGGTAAAATTATTTTACCACTTGATGTACGTAAACTTGAACGTTTTGGGTTCCGTGGCCTCGCAGACGTACAGCATTTGGATCTTGCAGTTGGCATCGTTGATCATTTCTCGGGTGGCGAACATGTGGACGCAGTTCTCGTTGCCCCCATAGTTGTCCGGCATTTGCTTGGGCCCGTTCCAGGGGGCATAGGTCATGGGCCGGCCGTTGGATAGCCAGTAGAAGGCACCCTCGGTGCCCAGGTCATTGCCCGATATCCAGAAGTAATCGTTGTTCTTGAACCCCTTGGCGTTCATGTACTTGATCAGCGCCTCCATTTCCGGCTTATCCTCGATGGAGGCCAAATGGGCGTTCATCATGCGACAGGCTCCCGCCGCCTGGAACCAATTCACCTTGTTCATCGGCTCGATATAGTAGTAGTTGTCCCCGATCCTCACAAAGGGCGTCGTGTCGATCTCCGAGGGTATGCCTGTAACATAAATATTGGGGAATCACCTAACCACACGCACTTATTGGCTTACCATTGTAGACTTCGGTGCGGTAATTGGTAAAGATATTGACATCGGGCAGGTAGCCCGATGACAATGTCCAGGCGCTGGCCAGGATCAGCAGGAACGTGGCTCTGTGATCCTGTGCTGGCGACATCTTCCTCATCATCATCATCATTGTTCCACGTCCAGAGCTCAACTAGCCGGTGTCCACAATTGTGAAGGCTTTTATGGGCCTCCAGTTAAGCTTTTTCTTGGTTTTTACGAACAACTGAATCAGCCATAGAATTCCATAGAATGTCATCTAGCCCAGACGGAGGTGCCGGCAATTCAACACCCAGGTGATGTTACCTATTTATTCAGGCGCAGATAGATGGGAAATGGAAATGGAAATACTTGGGTAAAAATACTATGATGTGTGTATATGTGAATATTTCTCATTAAATTAATTTCAACAAAAATAATTTCACAAATAAAACATTAATGCTTCTTTATTTCCCGAAAATCGTCGCTTAAATTCTTCATTTCTTAATTTTAACTGGAGTAAACACTTCCTGTTACATTTACTATTATCTGAGTTTTTAAAGATTTTAAAGTATTTTCCTTATGCTTTTATTAAATAATTAGCTGAAATTAATGTTTATGCTTTGACATTCTCCGTAAATCGTTGCATAAATTGTATGTTTTTAAATTGTATTTAACTGGTGAACAATTTACACTTTCTCTAACATTTACTCTTGGCTAATTTTTTGTGTAAAGATTTCTAAGTATTTGCCTTATTTTTTAATAAACTAAATAGCAAAAATTAAGATTGTTAAGTAGATTTTTGTTTGTTTCTTACTTTTGAATTAGATTTAAATAAATATTTAAAATATTTTTTGAGCAGACTGGAAAATAATAAATAAGAAAAATTTAAATAAAATAAAAAATTTAATCAATTAATTTTGTCCAGTGTATATTGTATAAAAGTGTACTTAAAATAGTCCTAAAAACTCAAATAATACCTAATTAAAATGTTTTCTTATTTTGCAATAACATCTTCAGGCTAATTACTTTAAGTCAAAATTATGAAAATTTACTTTAAATATTTTTTAAAACCTATGAAATCCGAATCAAATTGGTTTTAAGAATTATATTTTTCGGTAGATTCTTATTTTGTTGCAATAAAATCTCAAAGTAAAACAACATTAAATCGAAATTCAATCAATTAATTTTTTCTTAGTGTTTATTATCTTAAAATTTGCTTACAATAAATTACATTGAATCAAAATTTAAGTAATTTCTTTTTTTCCAGAGTTTATTGTATAAAAATGAACTTAAAATATTCTTAAAAACCTTATCAAATTGGATTTTTAATGTATTTTCATGTAGATTCTTATTTTGTTGCAATAAAATTTTCAAATAAATTATATTAAATCAAAACTCAATTAATTAATTTATTCTCAGTATTTATTATATGAAAATGTACTTAATATATTCCTAAAAGCCTATAAAAACCGAATCAAATTGGTTTTTAATGTTATAATTTTCTGTATGTTTATATTCTTTTGCAATAAAATCTTTCAATAAATTACGTTGAATAAAATTTCAATTAATTAATTTTTTCCGTGTATATTTTATCAAAATGCACTTAAAATATTCCTAAAAACCTATAAAAACCTAATAAAATTGGTTTTCAATTGATATTTTCCTGTTGCAGTAAAATCTCCAAATAAATTAAATTAAATCGTTGCCCTCAGATCGAATTCGGGACCCTTCGTTTCCATAGGTTTTTTCAAGGACACCGGATCCTGCAGTGCTAACGGCTGCGACTGGAATCCCGCGGGCCACACAATGCTCTCGATCCAGTCCACGTAGCTGGACACTCTGGTGTACACCGATGGCGGTCCACTGGCACAACCTTGGCCCAGGGACGTGATGCCCACGACGAAGAGTAAATTGGCTTCCTGCATGAGCAGCGGACCACCGGAGTCGCCCTGGCAGGTGTCCTTCTCCCCGGCCAAGTCCCCGGCACACAGCTGGCTACCCTGCAGTCCCTGAGCGAGCTGATCCGCCTGGTAGTGGACCTGGCACTCCTCGTTGGTCACCCTCCGGAGGGGCACCTTCAGCAGCTGGGCGGAGGAGAGGCCGGCGAAGCTGGTCTGGCCATAGCCAATCGCTGTGACCAGCTCGTTGACCAGCTCCTTCTCCGACCAGATGCAGGTGGGACGGAGTTCCGGCTTGGCCGGCGACTCCAGCTCCAAGAGGGCAATGTCATTGTAGGCAGTGGTGGCATTATATTCCGGATGGATCAGTATGCGTCGAATGGTTAGGTCCTCGCCCTCGCTCAGGGTTAGGTTATCGCCACCGAGGCGCACCTGGCTGGGGGGTTCTCTGGGGGAAATATATTCATTAGATTCTTAGCTTGATATCGATATTTATCGATCTATTCTTACCCTCCCAAGTCGGTGCAGTGTGCCGCCGTCACAATGAAGTTACTGGAGATCAAGGCTCCTCCGCAGCGGTAGTATATTCGTTGATCGAAGCTGGAACGCCAGCCCAGGGCCGCCATGAAGGGGTATTCCCGGTAACGTGTGGGCTTACCGCCCACCACTGACACCACGAAGGTCAGGTCATTCTCGTTAGTCACCTTGACATTGTTGTAATCATAACAAGCTACAAGTAAGCGAGAAAAAAAGGGGAACCCCTGGTTAGTCATGGAATTACATCACTTTAACTTGGAATAAAATCATTCTAATGGAATTTTTAGAGTCTTATTAAGTAAAAACCAGGATCTCTCTCACCCTGCAGACTCGGTCTTTGGACCAGCGGCGCTATATAAGGATTCCGAGTGGGTGGCAGCGTGGGCGTTCCATCGGTGGTTACCTCCGGTCCTTCAGTCTCTGGATTGCAGCACACAAAGTGATCGAACTTTACAAAGTAGCAAGTTTTGGGTGACTCGCGTTTCTCTAGCCAGCTTTTCACAGCGGAGGGACAGTCCTCCATGCGACGACAGGTGCCCTTTGTCCTTTGGGCATTATCGAGGAAGCATTCATCAAAGGATTCCTTGGGAAAGATAATGCCGCGCTGCGACTGCGGACTAATGGCAGGCGTGGCCCAAACTGAATTGTTAAATAAAAAGAGAAATAAAAATAAAACCCAATTATGAGTCACAGGAACATAAAAGGTGAGAAATGTTTGGGAAAAATTCCCCCAAAAAACATTTCAAGGGAATTGGTTAGAGAAAACGAATTCCCTTGAATTTTTTGGGGGAATGTTTGCGGTAGAAAATAAAGTGAGTTTCTTTAATTTTTAACACAAATTTAATAAAGAAATTGAAATATCATTGGAAACTAAAAAGGGAAGCTGTACCTAGACATTTATATAATTAATTATAATATTAATTCCTTTAAAACCAAGCCTTGGCTTGGGTTTTCGACTGTAAACAAATCTAAACAATACTTTATATTAAGCAAAACTTGTTGTATTAATTTTTATTGAATTCCTCCATTAAACTAGCCTAATCTAGGCCACTCCCAGCTACAGCCTTAGTTACTCTCACCTGCAATCAGTGGCAGCAGCAACAGCAGCACGAGGAGAAGAAGTTGATGCACATGTTTGCCAGCGGCTGGAGCGTTCATCTCGGAACTCGGTTGGGGGAATCTCCTTCCTTGCTCGTCGCCAGATGCGGAATGCAGTGGGGCTGAACGCTGAGATCGACCGGCAATCGGCGATGCGCGATCAGATCGCAGAAACCAGACAGGCAACTTCCAACTTCCACAAGTGCCAATTAACCAAAAGCCAGCCAAGTTACACTGAGAGATAAAATAAGGGTGCTTTTCATGATTTTTCAAGACCTAAGATTAATTTAAAAAAATTATTAACACTAGAAAAAAATCCACTTTTCCAACACTAACATTTAGAAAATAACAATTCAAAGTTAAAGATTCCAAATAAACGTTTTTTTGTGTATTATTTAAGTTTAATATTTACAAAATTAATAATACTAGAAAAAATCCCACTTTTCCAACACTAACAATTCAAACTTACAGATTTTAAGTAAAGGTTTTTTTTTATATAAATTTAAAAAATGTTTTAAAAATTTTGCACTATATTAATTTTTCCAAATAAAGTTCTTTTTTTCAAAACATTTTTTTGGCTACTTTCAAAAACTCGTCTCTCGAAAAAATAATTTATAATAGAAGCAAACATTGGCTTTTGTTATTCCCGAGCTGGCAAAGTATTATCTCCCCGTACCCAGAGATGGGTCTTGACATCTATGACACACGATTTGGGCTTTTCTGATAGTAAGGCGGCGTCAGAGACATCAAAATAAAAAACAATGAAGTAAACACAATAAAAACAAACCGAGACGACCGGTTCCTCCTCTCTTAATAATACTTGTTCACTTCGGCTTTGGCTCATTGAACTTCGTTCATTTTTTCCCTGAGTTCTCTCATATTCGATTAAATTTATGGCTTCGTTTTTTACTTTGACAGCGCGTGGCCAGCTTTAATATGAGTTATCCCGCTTCTGGGTTTGAGTAATAATTTTAAGTGCCTTTTAAGCCTGAACTTGCCAAAATAATTAGCGTAGAATATGTATGTGTGTGAGCGGTGGCAGTGTTGGAAAGTCATTTCTAAAAACGCTTGAAAGAACTATTTTTAGTTTAGGTTTAAAAATAGTTTAAAGGCATTTACAGGGAAATAAACACATGTCTTTGAAAAAAAGGATTAAATATATAAATAACATACTCATTTTCCAACATCTTTCTTTTATATATTTTCTTTTAAATTAATTTCAATATTATTACAAAATGTAATTTTACAAGTAACCTTGTAGCTCTGGGAAATGTTATAAATAAATATAAAAAAATTCACGAATTTTTAACTGAAATTGCTCTTAAGTTGAACTTTACAAAGAAAATCTGTAAAGTTCTTTAAATTCATTCTTTTAAAATTAATTAAACGACTAAAACTAAAGTACTTTTTAGATTTATAATCTCAAACCAATGGGAAATCGATTTTTTAAACGATTAACTTTCATTCATTATGATTAAAATATGCCTTATAGACAAATCGAAGAGGACTTCAATTTTTACCTCCTTACTTTCTTTAATTTAAAGGGTTTTATTCATTTTTAAGCTTGGTGCTTTTATTTTTCCTAATTATTTCGAAAACAATATAGGTTGAGTCTCGAGATCTATCCATAACACATGTAAAACATTTCTAAAGCACGTATATTCAAGGTTATATAAAATACCAGTGTTAAAGCCAACTTAACGTAAAAATAAATTATTTTCTTATAAGAAAATTTAAAAAACAAATCGGTTTTAAATTGTTATCGAAACTCCTGGCTGGTGTTACCTTACCTCAAGCTTTTTGGTATGGCGACTTCACTGTGCCATTGGTCACACTGCGCCTGGCTTTCGGTATTTTTGGCCGCGCAACCGAGTGTCGAGTCTGGTCAGTCAGTCGAAAAGCGAATTTTGAACAAAACGGACGGAGCGCAGCTGACGCATTTGAAAGAAGTGCTAACTATCCCCTGTTTTATTTAGCCGGCATTTTTGGCGTAAGTGTACGCGCTCCTTTTACTCCTTCTCCCCGCTCTCTCTCTGTATCACTCCCTCTCTTCACCCTTTTCCTGGCCCTTCGTTAGCGACGCGCGCACTTTCGGTGAAAATATACGCAGCGAGTGCAATTTATTAATATAAATAGAGAGAGGAGTCTAATTTAATACGCACTCTTATAGAGACAATATTCGGCGAATTGTTTTGTTTTTTATATATTTCAATGCTGTTTTTGTTGTTTTTTATCCTTTTGTTGTTGGAAGAACACAAAAAGCACAATTGTTTCGAAATTCTAATGGAGTGCGCGAGGGAGATGGCATTATCACGGTGATCAGCTGAAGGTGAACCAGTTGCTGTTGCCGTTGCTTTTGTTGTTGCTTGGCCTTTTCTACCGTTTTATTTCAAGTGCACGCAACCCCCTGTCTCTTCTTCCTCTCTCGCGATTCTATTGTTCTTTGGCGCTATGACGTCACTGAGCGTGTTTAGCGATCAGATGACTCAAGTACACTGGAGAAAACCAGTAAGAAAGAAGTTATGACTAAAACTTATTGCAAATAAAAAAGAAAAACAACAACAACGAGGGCAAACAACAAACAGAGCCAGAATATGTACATATATCGACGACTTCGCGAGTGTTATCAGTTTGATAATGGAATATTATTGCTCAACTCTCTCCCTCTTCCAGCCGCGCGCTCTCTGCCGATAAGATAAACAACTACAAACGATTTTTTTATCGCCGCGTGTTTCGCATTCTTTTTTTCCACATTTTTTTTGCGCTGTGCATCCAAGCAGAGTTCTGTGAAAAAGCTGTTAACATCAATGATTTTTTTTTAGAGCAGTGACCAAAGAAGCAGAAACAACAACATTTTAACCAAATAGAAGTGATCAAAAACATTTACAAAAAAATAATAAAAAGAAAACCGGTTGCAAAACACGTAATTTGATTTTCGCCGTTCAGCAACAGGTGAGTGAATAGTAAGTAGTGAATAGAAGAGTAAAGTGTAGTGTATGGATCGTAATGGAGTGGGTGGAAATGTTTCTTATATGAAGTACTTTCACCTTTCCCATTTACCAACTCTCTTGTTATTTTATAAAAACCCTATTTTTAACACAATAAAGGGGAAACTTTGCTTTTATAAGTTATATTTATTGTATATAATATTAAATAAGTAAGTTATTTATAATATTTAAATGGTCTTTGACTTTATAGGATTATTTATCTTTTAAATGGCATAACTTTTATTGCTTATTTATAACAACAAAAATTATAATAAAATTTATTATAAAATCGATGAATCTTAATAAATATGCTAATTAAAGAATTTATTTCTAAATAAAAAGTGAGTGTGTGTGCTTGTTTAACACATTTGAAATTTTTTATAATTTTATATTATTCATATAAACATTATAAATAATTTAGTAATGATTTTAAAATAAATTTCATAATAATTCATGTCATACACCTTTAGAAAATTTTTATTTATTTATTAGATATTGATAATGAATTAAATAATTATATATTTGATAAATATGCTAATTAAAGAACTTTTCCTATAGCAAATGTTACTGTATGTTCGTTTTCAACACATTTAAATTTCTTATAATTTCATATAATTCATAAAAACTTGAACAAATAATTTTTCATTAACTAGGTAATGATACTAATTTTAATTTCATATCAATTTATATATTAAGTCTTCAGAAAAACTGTTTTTATTGATCAGATACTGATAATTAAGAAGTTTCTTTCACTGGAAAAAGCTAAGCTTACAAATTATAATAATACCTAAAAGAAGAGCAGACTTTTAAGCCACTTAATCCCTAAAAAGGTGGTAAAATCCGTAAAACAGTTGAAGCTCTCCACAATTCGTGCACTTCCCATTTTCGAGGGTATGCTAAATAACTTGCCATTTTTTGTTGTGTTCTCTGCCTGCATTTGAATTTAAATTTGAGCAATTTGTGGCGGCGGCAAGGCTAAGTGAATTTAACGATACTGACCTCCATGGAACTAACCGGACCGATTACCCCTTGTACACATATAAGTGAGTCTTGGAATTTGCAATATTTTCCAGTCTTTGATAACTCTTTATATGTATGTAGTACATACATATATTATGTTTATTTTTATATGTTGTTCACTGGGTTTTATCTAAATCCATTTCCGCTTCCACTTTGCAATGTCGCCGTTTGTTCCCAGCGTCTCTATTTCACTTGTCTGACCTGCATTTGTTCTGTTTTTTATTTATTTATTTTGTTTGTATCATGTCCGTTGTGTTCCAGTCGCTGGAAATTTCAACAATTTTTACGGTTAACAACAAAATGTATACAAAAGGGGGAGAGACGCAAAACACACACAAACACACACACACACATACAGTAAAGAAACCAAAAAACGTGAGAGAAGTCTAAAAATGATCTCATTCTCGTTGGCCATCGCAGCAAATTTTGGTGTTGCTTAGTTAGCATTGTTTTTTAATACCCTTTCTGGTGTATAAAAAAAAATTGTATACAGTAAAGGAGGTTTTTCTTGAAACGCCTTACCAGACAAGTCGATCTAGACATGTGTAAATGAGCTATTCTTCCTTTTTTAAGATATCTGAAGGGAATTTGTATTTGAAAGTTTTTATAACTTTAATAATGCATTCAAATCTGATCCATTTAAAGTTTATATCTTTTATATATATTCCTTTAAATTCCTAAATCAAAGAGTATACAAACTTCAACCTGACAAAGTTAACTGCCTTTCCTGTTTTTGTTTTTTTTTTTTTTTCGGTTCAGTTTTATGCCAACGCAATTTTGTTGCACACTTTTTGGAAAATTCTGGAAAAATGTAAATAAAATTGCATTATTTTTGGGAAATTTAGGATCCTCTTTAATGCATTTTGAACAATATTTACAAGCAACAAATTAACAAAACAACAAAACACTTGTTTGACGGTTGGCATACTTTTAAGACTCAATAATACATTTCTTGGCACAATTTCAAGTTTTTTTTATGAGGATTATTATTATAACTATTGCTAATTAATAAACTAATTCCTGTATAATAATAATGGGGTACCTAATTGTTAATGGAATTTAAAGACCAAGACAGCTTAACATACTTAACATATTGTTTATTTAATTGTTTTTTTGCCAGAGAATTATTAATATTTCCCAGACAGACACCTTTGTTTCCAAGGAATATATAGTCAAGACCCGAGACCATCTGCTCTCATTATAATTATCTGTTCGATACTCGTCGTTGCCGGTGTGTGTGTGTGTGTGTGTGTGTGTGTGTGTGCTTGGTTCATTCAACTTGGAACGAGGTCTCCTTTCCCGGATTTCCATCTCCCCGCCTGCCCCCCTGGTTGGTCAGTCGTCCGGCTTTTCAGTTAAAAATAATTTCCACTACAAAATAGTGTATCATGTTTTGATTTTAGTTCTTTCACGGCTTTTTCTTTTAAATTTTTGATACATTTTCTATAATTTTTTTTTATTTGAATGAAATGAGGCAGCTGTGTGGAGTGTCTGCAATTTTCTGAAAATTGATATGAAAAGTTGCTAACCTACATACTTTGTTTGTGTGTTGTCGATAAACAAATGCAATTCGAGATGAGCTGCGATTTTCACTCTCATAGAGACCCCTTTCTATGCATTGATCATCGGCCTACTTTGAAAGTTGTTTTGTAATATAAGAGCATCAAGAATTGGCAGGGGAACTTGAGAAAGGGAACTGGATTTGTGTTTTTATACCCTAGCTGAGGGTTATGATAGAGCTGGAAATAAAATCGATTTTATAATCAATTTTCAATTATGCGATATGTCGATTTAAATCGATTTATTTTTAAATATTTCAAAAAATCGTTTCACTAATAATCGATTTTGCAGTTAATTTTATATTTAATTTATATTTTTTAAATCGTATAATCCCACAGCTTTACAATAATAATAATCATCTTTCTCCCTTTTATTCCTAGATTTTCTTAGTTAGGAAACTCAACTTTCCTAACCCTCTAAATGCATTGTTTGCATTCCCATTTTCCCCTCATTAACTACAGCTATATAGGTCACCGAAAGACCGCCCTAATCAGCCTATAATCGGCACTCCCTCTTGAAAAAACCACCCACTGACACACTGCAGAACTTGGCTCCATTTCGGCAGAAAGGAAACCCCTTTTCGATGGGGGTTGAACGGGGAGAAAAGCATGCTTTGGGCATTTGTAAACTGCATTTTTCGATGTTTGTGTGCTTCGTGGCCATAAAACTGTCCCGACTCTGCCCATATTGCCAAGTTGCTCTAATTTATGAAGCACCGCCACACCATCATATACCACCACCCAAGCCAAGTCAGGGCAACCCTCATGGACTTGTTTTCCTTTTGTTTTTTTCTTCTTTTTTTCTGGGCTGCTGAACTTTGCCTCGCTAATTCCCACTTTAAGGCGGGGAAATGTCAGCCAAAGAACGCCGACTTTTCCTCAGTTGCGTGCCTTCATATATGAGTTTTCCCTTACTTTTTAATGGGTTGCCTGTGGAGTATATCGGTTGTAGAGTTTATTTTTGATTAAGGTTTAAATTTTTGAAAATTTTTTACTCACTTGAAAATGTTTTTTTCTAATAATAACAAACTACATTATAAATTAAAAAGTTTTTTAGGGAAAAATGAAACTGGAAACAATTAAAACACCAAATTGTTCTTCCAAGATTGTGTTAAAAGATAATTATTAATTAATAATATTTTAATTAATAAGCTACTTAAAGAAGAAAATATTTATAATGCCATTTTATTTTTCAATATTTTATATTTAAATATAATATAAAAAAAATAATATATTTTATATATAATGGTACATAGTTATGTTGTGGAAAAATGTCTTCTTGAGTGTTTTTAAGGGTAGCAAAAAGCCGTATATCATCACAGAAATATATATATATACATATATATATGTATATATATATATAAAATGTAAAAATTTTAAATTACTTTCCAATATTTTATAAATATTTTAATATAATATTTATACTGTTGAAAAGGGGTATCAAAAAGTCTTATATCATTAGAGAAAATCCATCCATTACGTGCACAAATAAATATTAAAATCTCTAATTACTTTGCAATATTTTAAATATATTTTATTATAATATATATTTTTTGGGGAAACAAAGGGTACCAAAAAGTCTTATATCATCACAGAAAATACATCCATTACGTTTACAAAGTAGATACAAAAAAAGCGACAAATAAATGGGGGGAAATTGGAAAAGAGAACGTTCTTATAATTGGTCATTCTAAAGGAGAGAAGGGGAAGTGGGAAATGGTAACCCCACGCACTGCAATAATTATTGATCCGCGGCTAATTGATCAAATGATCCAATCGTGGAATTCTGAATAAGCGGAGACTCATGACGCATGGCCTACCTATGATGAAATCTTGCTCTTTTCTCGAAACTTTATAGTTCTTTTTTTTTCTCCCATTTTTTGTGCTTGTCGCCCACGCGAGGCACATGTCTGACGAAAGATTGTGGCCGAAAGAGAGAGATAAATCTTGATATCTGAAATATCAACAGAGAATATAAATATTTGCTCAATTTGCGCAAGAAAAAGCCAGGCAGTCTGAGGAGGAAATACTTTAATGAAAGCCAAAAATTTATGATTTCCTCATGAAAATTACAAAGTGCCAGGGCTGGAAAACTACATACAGGAGGCAGGAAAAAAGAAATATAACTTCAATATAATATGATCTTTAAATATTCAAGTTATCAAATCAAATCTTTAGTAGTTATACAAATTTTCTTATTTGTAAGTTAAAATATGGCATTAAGTTGCGAAAATATTTCAGCTGCAAACCAGGGCAGCAAAAATGAAGTTTAGCAAACTGATATCTATCGAAAGAGCTGCAATTGATTGAGTTATCGATAGCACAAACTTGTGCTTCTTATTTACTTTTTTTTAGCTTTGTAGATTTTGTTAGAATTTTAGATAAAACTAGGATTTTAGATAGCATTTTAGGTGCTGAAATCATAGAACTATTATAATAATATACCAAGTCAGTTGAGGTTCCTGTTAAGTTAATTAATTAAGAACAGCAAATCAGAGTAGGCGAGAAGTAAATTTACTTGAATTTCAGTTTCTAATCATAAATTGTAAGACTAAACACTTAACAAGGAACCTTATAGAGAAATGGCTGAGAATCCGATCACACTCAAGGATGTGCCCACCGTACGCATCCTCATATTGGGCGATAAAGGTGCTCAGGTGGTCTTCAAAAGCCTTTACATACATTAACTTGACTTCCACTTCCCTTTTGGCCAGGTGTGGGCAAGACAAGTGTTACCAATTTGATGGCCTACAGCATTGATACGCCCACGGTTGCCTCCAGATCCGTCAGCCAGCACAATTGGGACATCCAGGTGCGGCTGCACGAGTATACCAAAGCCTCGGCATTGCCCCCAATGCCCACCTGGACATCGTTCTCCTCGTCGGAGTGTTCCTCCGAGTCCCTGACGCCTCCCACATCGAATATGCTATATTTTGTGGAATTCCTCGATATGAACAGCGAGTGTGATTTGCAGCGAGTACAGTTTCGGCATCTATTCAAGACCATCGATGGCATTGTCCTGGTGTACAATCTGAAGGACCTGCGCTCGCAGGACAACCTGCACGACTGGCTGTATGAGCCGCTCCGTCAGATTTGCAAGCATCGCCACGGACGACGCCGTCCGATCCTGAAGACCCATCACGTGCCCATTCTGGTCGCAGGCACCAGGCTGGATCAGTTGAGCAGTTTGCCATTGCCACGCTCTGGCATTGCCCATCAGCTGAACGCGGAGGAGATCCTTCTAAACAGCCAGGATCCGGAGAGTTTCGGGGACAAGAGCCGCTGCCAGGAGAAGATGCATGGCTTTCTCAATCGCGTTATCGAGTTCAAGGAGCGTTATCCGCTCTGGCGCAAGCGGGTTTATTGAAACCAGGTTACAGATTATATTTTATAGATTTTATAGATATTGTTTTTGATTTTCAATAATATTCATTGAGAAAATAATAAAAGAGTTAATTATAGGTATACTTTTTAACAAGTTAAAAAGTTAGCATCGTAAATTTAGATTTACACCATAAGTTGTTGTTATTTAATCGTACTTTTCCTGCTTTATGGGAATTATAATATCAGAATTCTCAGCTTCAAGCTCAGTTTGTTTCCTATGAAGGTCAGGCCTTTGGCTTTGACAAATTCCCAACTTGTTTGCCGATTTAAATAATAATCACCAATGGCACAGGCATGGCGTCAGAGTTTGAAACGATAAAAACTCATCATAACGAAATGCTTTATATACTATAGAATGACGTCATCGAGGTCTTAAAGTCCTCTAGAGATCCAAACCCAAACCGCACAACAGAAAAAACAAAGCAAAACGAACTCAATTAACCGAAATGGAAAAATAAATTCAGAACAACTTGAAATGTTATTCAAATATGCTAATTCTGATTGAGTTCGCATTCAAATTCGATTGGCAGTTAAAGTTCAGGGCAAGAATAAAGGTATATTGTCTAGTTATTTCATTTGAATTGAATATCTAAAGATAGGGAAGATGTTTTCTTTAACAAATATATTTTTTACCTCACAATTTAGCCAACTAATTTCTTAGTTTTCCTTCTCTTTATTGAGCTAAATGTTTAGCAAGATGTAGATATTATAGGAAACATGTTTGTTGATCTTTCTCAAAAATATATCGCTCGATTTTTCAACTTTAATATAATTATAAAGCAGGCAAAAATATTGCTAAAAAGAATTCCCAAATTGTTTTGTAAACAAAACAATTGAGGAAGAGGCAGTGTATCTATTGCCAGAGCGGCGAGAGTAACCTTGACACGAACAACGAAATTATTATGAAAATGTCCAGAAACGTACGAGTTTATTTATAATCTGATGGATGCTGATGGGGCAAGAGTCATATAGCAACGCCAGACATTGCCCATTGAGTTGCTTAATCGGGCAGAACCGAGCCCTGAGGAGGAGAGCCCTCTGTAAAGAGTAAACTTATATCTTTTTATCCAGATCGGGGCATAAAACAAACGCAGTTGATTGTCAATTAACTATAAACAAAGTTCGATCGAATCACGTTTCCTCCCCGTCTGACTCACTAAATAAGTACAATCAGCTCACTTATTAGAGCTCACTGGCTGGGCTGCGGGGTAAATCGGTTCAGCGACTATGACTTTGAGTCACGTTCACCCCTTCGTCTAATTAAGGCAAAACCTAAAAATACATATACGTGAAATGATGTGGTAATTAGCTGTCGTCATTACTTTGTGGCTAGATAAAACCAATTGATTATACACTATCTGTATATACAGTGTTTATTTTTATTATATTTCTTTTTTTTTTAATCGAGTTTAAAAGTTACGTTTAGTGTGACCTTTTTATTGAGTTTCTCAAATTATTTAGTGCTATACCTTAAATGATACAATTATTTTAATTTACAATGGTATTTTGATACCTTATATTTTGTAAATTCGTTGAATGTGATCTTCTTTTAGTGTAAAACATGTTAGTAGACCATACATCATATAAATTAATTTAGTGTGACCTTGTTAGAGTGTAAAACGTATGGAGTTCTGGCCACTCTTAACTCTACACTTTACAAATTACTTAGTATCTTACACCTTACATTGAGTAAATTCGTTTAATGTAACCTTGTTTTCGAGCTAACTTGCTTAAATTACTTGGTGTCTTGGCTTGCTTCACATTAATAAGTTTAGTGTGACCTTATTATATTGTGAAACATGTTGAATTCTAGCCACATTTGTTCAGTTTACTTAGTGTCATACCTGATGTTAGGTAAATGAAATCAGTGTGACCTTGTTATTGAAATAAATCACTTTCAATGCTGGTCACACTGTTGAAAAAAATCTTTCGCTGTATTTCATTGCCAATTTATCTTTCTAAAGAGTTTTTTTGACTTCTTTTTGTGAACCTGAATGCGAAACGTAGCCTTAGGCCAATCTCAGTCCAGTCCCCACGCATTAAAGTGAGCCACAGGAAACGGCTGGCTAAGAGCTCACCACATCAGCTATTTCTATGTGTGGGCTCACATTCTGCCTTCTGACTTTGCTAGCAATTTGTCTACGTTCCAGTTTAGTTTTACACTAAGAAAAGGTTATATTTATTAACTAAAGAGATGTAATATTTTATTTACAATATCTTTTTTATAAGTAGTTTATTTAAGCTCGTTTTGTCCAACCAAATATTTTGTAACTTTCCAATTATTTGAGGCACAATCCCCATTGAAAGGGTATCGATAATAGAGTGACTTTTGTGAGGGCGGAAATTGCAGGCAGTAAAAGCCTCGACTCCAAAATGTTTTTCTGTGTTTTCCTTTGCCAAATATGAAATGTAATTTTGTTCAGGCGTGTTTTTTGTTTTGTTTTTTGTGTTTTTTGTCAAGACAGACACGTGGCTGGGACTCTGTCAAGCGTGATGACGCTGGGGCCAAACCCTTCTTCGTCTAGGGGCCCAGGCCCCTGGTTCCCTCTCTATCTCTCGGGAGTTACGCACCGTCAGTCACTTGCCGCCATAGGAATTTCAATTTTGAACTGTAAAAGCGAAAAGCACACCAAAATATATGTATATTCCTCGGCGGAAATTGAGGAATGCATTTCCAAAGGGGACTGTACCCTTGTAATGATATGTACTTCACTGTACTTTGCCATTTTCGGTATAGTGTTTTTTATTTTTATTTTTATTTTCTCTTTTTTTTTTTTAATTGAAAATGCAGACGGCAAATAATTTCCGGCGGTGAAATTCGAGTGCTGCACCCACCCTTTAATTTTATTTTTCATGAAATTTTTCAAGAGGAAGGAAGGAAGCTCTTTAATCTAATTAAGTCAATGAATGGATATTGTCTCAATTTTTGGCATCGTCAGGGGGATGCATTTTTTCAATTATTTTTGAGCGATTTTAATATTCCAGAAAATTGGTTTTAAAATTATTTAAATAAATATAGATCACTGATATTTTCAAAGCAATTATTTTGGTACTTAATAGAGTAATATTTTTACAAGAATTAGAAGAACAAATAAAATCAATTTTAAAGCTGCTTTGAGATTAAATTTAACCCACAAAACAAGCTTATTTAATATGCCACAAAATTGTTTAAAAAATGTTTTGAATAAATATTTATTAGTCATGTTATTAAATCAATTATTTTAATATTTATTTAAGTAATATTTTCACAAGAACTACCACTTTAAATTAAATAAATATTAAAGCTACTTTGGGATTATATTTAAAGTTACTTTGGGATTAAATATTACCCACAAAAGCCGTTTTAATGTTCCCCAAAATTGGATATAAAATTATTTAAATAAATACAAATCATAGATATTTTTAAACCAATTATTTTTGAGTTTATTTTAGTAATATTTTCACAAGAAATAGAAACAAAAATAAAATCAAATTTAAAACTACTTTAGAATTAAATTTAAAGCTACTTTGGGATTAATTAACAACACAACAAATATTTTTAATATTCCACAAAACTGGATATACTGATATTTAACGAATTATTTTTGTATTTATTTAATGAATATGTTTACAAATTTTTCGTACCAGAAATAAAATCAAATTGAAATCTACTTTAACCTTAAATATTACCCACAAAACAAAGGTTATTTGTATACAAAAAATACCTCTATGTCCTAGAATTCTAAGGACTTGCCTTAGAAAAAAATCTAAATTTGCATTTCCTCTGCATTTTCCACTCGCTAGCTTTTCTTTTGCCGCTTCAGTTCATTCCCATTGCCTTTTCCTTGGAGTCACCCCCCTCGAGGGCCTTATGTTTGTCCTATGCAAATTTTTCAACAGGAAGTCGCCGGCCCTTTCAACCCGCTTTCTGCTCAATTTTCCGAAAACAAAAAACACATATATAAATGCTATGGAAACTTTTTCTGAGTGTATCCCACGCAGACACAATTTTCCCCCCATGGGAGGAGCGTGAGGTCAAAAACCTTTTTGTGGCGGTTTGGTGACATTTCGGACGGAAGTTTGCTTTTGCCTTTAATTGCAAAGGGTGGCAGGTGGTTTTCCACTTTTCCTCTATATCCATATATATATATTCATATATATTTGTATGTATTTATATATATTTTTGGTTGTCAGGCTTTTGGCGTAACCAAGTTCTTATTGATTTTTCTTTCTTTGGGCTTTGTTTTGGTCTCTTCTCTTTTATTGTTATTATTTTCTGTTTTTTTTTTAGGCCCCGAAACCGAGTCACTGGGTCGCAGCAAGTAGCTGTCAGGATTGGGGAAGGGGGAGTGGGCTGGATTTATGACACCAATTATTTATGAATTCTAAATTTGTTTGGATCATTGCCAGGGGAGAGACAGACAGACAGACAGACAGACAGACAGACAGACAGTCGGAAAACAGAAGCCGCGAAATCAGACGGCTAAAATTCGATATGACTGATAGGAAGGAGGGAAATATGAAAATGCGAATACCTGGCTAAAATTAAATGGACAGTGAAGTTCTTTAGAGAAAAAAAAAATAAATAGATTATTGCTATTTTAAAATAGTAACAAGCTATGTAAACTCTAAGATGGAGGTTATTGCAGATGAATAATAATATTCATTTTATAAAAAATACATAATTATATAAATAAATAAAAATAAATAAATGAATAAATACATAATACATAATTATGGATTTATTATTAAATAACAATATTTATATAAAAATGTAAAAGTCAGAAGACTAGAATTTAATTAATTGTTACCAAAAAAAGAGTTTCGAAAACAGATTTACTTTATGTAACAATATAATAGAGCATAAGCTTCCATTAAATCCGCTCAACAATTATAAGTTTCAAGGATCCCTTAAAATATAAGCAGGCTTTCTCCCTTTTCCTATTTTAAAATTATTGTACAATTTAAAAGAAAGTTCAATTTGGGGAACCGAAATTTATAATTCCAAGAAGTTTGATCATGAAAATCATTATAGCTTAGCCAAAAACTTACTTCATTTTAATTCTGTTAGCTATTCTAGGTTATTTATTTAGGTTAAAAAACAGCTTTATAAATGAACAATTTTTTAAATTTAATTTAATTGTGAATTTTTTACAATTTTGACAATTCAAAATCGATCATAACTCAGTCAAAAATGGATTAATTTTCATTTAAAAGCTTTTCAAGGCTAGTTTTTTGGAAAATTAAAATTTTTTGTGAATTTTTTAAAATTTTGACGATGACATGCTTTATAGGGTCAGAAACGACTTCTTCAATGCGTTGTAAGCTCCTGACTGATAATAATAATAATCATATAATAATAATAATAATAATATAACATCTAGCTCATAATGTGTTCCTAAATATATAAACTTAATTAAATATAATTAAGTATAAATATAAATAAATCTAAGTATCCTAGCCATGTTCCACTGTAACCTAGTCACTAATGACAGTCAACTTTTGCTTTTCTTTCGGGGCAGCACCAAAGCAGCAAGTTTGGGCTCAAGGACGCAGCCGGAGCAGCGGTATCGTATCGGATTGAAGGAGCAGGAGAACTAGAAGCAGGAGAAAGAACTAGGAGCCGGAGCATGTCGGAGCGCAGGAGTCACACACAGATGGCGCCGCCACCACCGCCCCCCAAGCCAAATAAATCGCAGACAGCAAATGGAAATGGAAATGGCAACGGCAACGGCAACGGAATCCTGCCGAATGGCAATAACAGCTACACAAAAATTGTCGCAGGCCAAGACCAGGAACAGGGCAAACTGACTCAGAACTCTGGCGGCAACCAGAGGAGCCAGTCGCCACCACGGACAGAGCAGGTCGTAATGACGCCCAGAGGCAAGACCGCCAACAGTACGGTGATCCTCATCGAACGGAAGCTGATTGACGAGATCAATGATCGGGTTCATGTCGCCGGCGGCGATCACACGGGCATCATCATCAACAAGGACACAGTTGCGGGACAGAAGAGCGGCACCAAGGCGGCAGCGTTGTCCCTAGAGTTCCGTGTGTTCCTGGTTAGCGCCAATACGGGCAAGCATTCGCAGGAGTCGCGCACATTGAGGTTCTGGTTCCGCGACTGGCTGACCAACGACGAGAAGCAGGCCCACATTGCCCAGGACTTTTTCAAGGAGCTTGTGAGTCCGCAGGACTTTCCCAGAGGTAGGAGCAATCGATTAAACATGTCTTTCTGTATTAATATTATAATTTTATGGTATATTTGGATAGCAAACCTTGGAAGTTATTATTAAAAAACATGTATTTTTTTTTTTTAGACTATGTGGGATTTATCAAGAAGATCATGAAGCTGATGCAGCATGGCTATTCAGAAATCCAGTCTATCGAGATTGAGCTACGCATCCTGGAAGAGACCTCGGCACCACCCTCACGACCACGTGAGTATTATTTATTTGTTTTTTGTTTTATTATTTTGGAATGAAATATATTTGTTAGGGGTTCATCTTTATAAAGATATTACATTTTTGTCATAGAAGAAATCATTTTTCATGAAGAAGTTCATTTGCTCAAATGTTCATTTGTTTAAAAATTCATTTGCTCCAATGTTCATTTGCCTAAGGGTTCATTTAGTAACATATTCACTTATTTATATATTTATTTGTTATGATTTTAATTGTCTTGGATATAAGTTCTCTTAGGGATTTGTTTACTTACTCAAATGTTCTTTTATTCATTTGACGTTCGTTCTCTCAGATTTTCATTTTCTCAGATATTTATTTGTGCAGATATTTATTTTACTCAGATGTTCATTCACTTAGATATTCATTTTCTCAGACATTTATTTACTTAATCAAATGTTCATTTGTTTTGATGTTCATTCTCTCAGAATTTTATTTTCTTAGATATTTATGTATGCCCAAATTATTCACTTACATGTTCATTCGCTGAGTTCTTCATTTACTCTGAGATTTGCTAGATATTCATTTGCTCAGAGAGTTGTGATTAAATGAACGCCTAAGCAACTTAACGAATGAACAGTCTAGATTCATTTACTGAACAAATGAATAGTGAATCCAACACGAGGCACTAATTGCATACTCTCCTCACCAGAGCTATCCTAAAGACCCCATCTTAAAAACCAAATAAGGATTATAACATTTAAACCCTATATTTATCTATCTATATATATATATCTTCATACCTATCGACTTATTCTTTCTCTGGGTTGTGCGTGTGGTTTATGGTGCGATCAGCCCGGGATGGTTACATCATCTACTGTTACGGCGACTGCAACCGGAAGTTCGAGGAGGCGCTAATGGCGCAACGGAAGACAGGTGATGGCGACAACCTGATGAAGGCCATTTGGCTGGACATGTACACCGAGCAGCTGAGCGCCCGTCGGAAATGAGAGCGAGAAAGGATATTCCATAACCTTCGACCTGCTCCAACTCCTTCGCGTCCTTCGCGGCTTCCACAACTAACTCGTATCTAATCCGCTCAAGAATTCCGTTTTGTATTCGCTTCGCAGCACTGGTCTTCCCGCCGCCTTTCCCTTCTTGTTCTTGTTGTTTGTTAATTAAATTTCGTTAAGTTTCGTTTCGTTTCTTATTTTCGTACTAAAAGCACGCACTAAAATTCTAACAGCAACCAAAATGGAAGAACAATGGCGTTGTGCACCCTTTAAATCAAGATGAAAATGAAATAATAAATGTAAAAAAATTAGAAAGAAATTAAATTTAGAGGTTCCTCAACTGTTTAGATTTTTTGTGGCTGTTGAAAGATTTAAATATGGGTTCAAGGGTGGCTTAAACTATTTTAATGTGTTTCTTAACACTGTGAAATAGCCAAGGCTTCTTCAACTGCCAGTAATGCAGATTTTAAGCCATTAATATAATATTTTATATTGAATAATAATATAATTGTATTACTAAAAAGGCTTGAAATTAAATTTAACATTTGGTTTAGTGTTAAAATTTGGCTACAAAATGCTTGGGATGTTTATTATTTTCAATAACTTGGCTTATTCTGTAAACCAGTGTTGGGCAACGAACTTTAGCTGTGGAGCCTAACATAAAAAGTGTGAGAAAAACCTTTAAAAAGCATGTTACTTTAAAGGTTATGTAGGTTTTGTGTTTGTGACAGTTTTTTTTTTAATTAAAAAATTTTTAAGAACAGAAAAATTTAAGTAAAATTCAGGAACCGTAGTTCCCAGTTTGATTATCCTTAAATTGACTTCAAAACTTTCAAAAGTATTAGCAAACTTTAGCTTGTTGTTTTCTCAAACCTCTTAAAACTTAGTGGCTGTCAAACTGAGGCAGTGCATTGCCCTGCAGCTGTGATTTCTGAAGCCTGGCCACACCCCCCAGGCAGCCAGAGTTCCGCCCCCCTTTTTCAAGGACCAATTTTGTCTGTCGCCTGCAATTAAAAATACGCCGCTTGAGCATTGAGTTATTAAACGACGCCCTCCCCGTTGCAGTCCCGCCGCTAGACGCCCGCCGCCCCTTTACTGTGTGTTTCTTTCTGTAACTAACCAGCCACGCCCACCGCTCAGAGTTAGATGTCATTGCCTTGCTAAGCGGAGAGTTTTCCCGCCGCATTAAAAGCCCCTCAGAGGTTCCTCTACCTCTCTGTTTGCTTTAATTATTTAAAATTTCTTTTGAATATTTCTCTTGCTCACAGTTTCCCTGGAAGAATCCCAGTTCGAATCGCCGCCATTGACCCAGGAGAAGGTGCTGGAGCTCATTGAACAGGCCTATCCCAATCCCGTTTCCCCCGAGGATCTAGCCAAGTGAGTTTCAATAATTACTATAATTTATAATAAATTTATTGCTCAAATAATAATTTAAATTTTACTATTTCAAGGGACTATGGCTGGAGTGAGCAGGATGTCCTGCTGGTAATCCAATCCCTGCAGGAGCGAGGCCTCATCAAGTCGATGGAGTACAATGCGTACACTCGCATCCATCACGAGGACAAGGAGATCAAGGTGGTCAAGCAGATGCCAACGATTGCCTCCAATAAGCAACCCACCATCGCCATCATTACGGCTCAGTATTGCGAGAAGCTGGCCGTCGATGCGATGCTCGAGAACAAGGAGACGTTCGTTCGATACACAACAGTCGGTATGTTGATAACGAGATCGATAACTGATCGATTGCACGATTGCCCGATGGAACAACTCGTTGACTATTATATTCTACCCCCAAAAACAGACTCTTACTAATCGAAACTCTCTCTCTCTCTCTTGCCTCTAACTCTCTATTTTCTCTGTTTCTCTTTCCTTCCCATTTTGAAATCAAACAAATTTTTGCGGAATTTCCATACGCTTGCCTGCAATGAAAAAAAATATACGAAAAAAAAACATTGTACCATCCCACGATATCAAAAACAAATACTTGAATGCTATCCCCCGTTCCCCATGTAACAGATTCCGATCCCAATCTAACGAACTCACTAAGAAAGTCCAAAAAGAAACGAAGATTCGGTAAGCAATGTCTGGAATTCACATCTAAATTCTGTCCCACTCACTAGAGCTGCAAAAGTATCGATTTTTAGAGGTAATACATCAAAATTTATCTGTTTAATTACCAAAAACATCGATTTTTAAAGATAATATATCGAAATCGGGTTGTTAAATGATCAAAAACATCGATTTTCAGAGGCTATATATTGAAATTTATCTGTTAAATTATTAAAAACATCGATTTTCAGAGATGACATATCGAAATTGAACTGTTAAATGATCAAAAACATAGATTTTTAGAGACTACATATCGAACTTTATCTGTTAAATATCCAAAATATCGATTTTCAGGGAATATATATCGAAACTTATCTGTTAAATTATTAAAAACATCAATTTTCAGACACGATATAGTGATTAATGTTAAATTATTAAAAACGTCGAATTTTATGTATTAAATCATAGACAACTTTTTTAAGAGAAAATATCGTTAATTTTCTGTTAATCACTGAAGACTTTGATAACTTTGGGTGTCAATATATCGTTGTTAATGTATAAAATCACCGAAATTTTCGATTTGAAATGTATTAATCGAAAAATTGAATATTTTTGCAGCTGTAGCAAAGCCACTCATTAAGTTAGGTCAAGTTCATTACAAGAAAAAAATATAATCAGTTTTCTTTTATAAAACAATATTTATTTACTTAAAATAATACCAATATTTAAAGTAAAAACAAAAACAGAATTCTCTTTCTAAAATATTTACAACTTGTAAAGAAAACTATGAACATAGCCAGTGTGGCCTGTACTTGAATGACTTGCCATAAACTTTGGCAACAAACAAAGTTTTGAACTTGGCCTAGAATAATTCCTTGATTTGTGGTATCATTCGTGTCGCCGTTTTGTGTCTGTATTTTATGGTTGTGTCATCGGTTTTGTTTCGTTTTATTGGTTTGTTGTTATGGTAAAGGATTGCCCCAGGCTACATGACCTTTTATTGTATACGCATCTATAACATTCACTTGATTATATCCGTCACGCACTGGGTTCATTCGAAAGGTTCAAGGCACCAAATGTATGCCTAAAAATGGATACTTGGTTTACTTGTTTAAATAATTATCGAAATAAGTTGCTGTGAACTGTTTGTATATATTCACAAATGTGTATTTAAGCACCAGTAAATATCCTTTGTACATTGTACCTCCTGCGTATCCTGAACTCCAAGATATATATCTACTGACCACCTTTATTCCAATTCTTTGCACCATTTTTTCGGCAGGCGAATCGAATGTTTACACTTTGGGCAACATTGGAGCACACAGGATCGTGAGCACGAAGCTGCCATCGGTGGGCAGCACACGGGAGGCGATGACGGCGACGGGCAACACCACAACCCGTCTGCTGGGCACATTCCAGAAGGTGGACTTCGTCTTCATTGTGGGCGTGGCGGGCGGAGTGCCGCACTACACGGATTACAAGAAGCACGTGCGGCTGGGCGACGTGGTCATCTCGTATGTGGACAAGCAGCGGGCGCTGATCAGTAATAGGTAGGAATTTTTGATACAACAGATAAAGGGAAATTATTGGAAACAAATATCGAGCTTAATATGATATCGAAAATATGGTTATTTTGATTTTTAGAAATTTCAAATATCGAAAAATATCAAATTTTAACGTTAAAAATATGCAAAACTTTGATATATCAATATTTTGAATGTATAAAAATATCGATAATATTAACAAATTTTCGTGAAATATTTTTTAACTTATTTAATTCTGGTTTCACAATATTTTTATTAATACAATAAATCGAAGAAATAAACTTTGATACATTAAAGGTATAAACATCGAATAATATCGAGTTTAACGTTAAAAAAATCCGAAAATTTGATATAAAAAATATAATTTAGCAGAATAAATCATTTATATCGTTAAAAAATCGATATTATTAAAAATTGACCGTAAAATGTTATTAAACTTATTTGCTTATTCTTTCAATTGTGTATATTAGTCGCATATATCGATATCATCATTATCTCTGACATATTATAATTATATATATAGAAAAATATCGAATTTAAAGATAAAATATCAATATTATCGAAAAATAACCTTTTCCAATTTTTTATATATTTTACTTTGTTATTTTTATATTTATTTATTTATTATTTATGTCACATATATCACGCAGAATATCGATTTATTGAACATAAACTTTAAAATTTTGATTTTTATATACACTTTGCATCAAGTATCTCTATAGTATCGATATATATTGATGTTATTCGACATCACTAATACAAATTTGAATTTAAAAACTCAATTTGCAAGATCCTAATACCTGTTTATTTTTTCGCACCTGCAGCAAGGAGAAACCGTACGTGTACGTTTACAAGAGCGGCGAGGATGTGAAGACCTACTTCCCCATCAACGATTCGCTGCAGCTGATCGCCGAGAGCCTGCAGGCCAACATGCTGGTGAAGCGTCCGTGGGAGACGTACCTGGGCCAGGCCCAGCAGACGCTCGCCCAGAAGACGGAGAGCGACTTCAACCGGCCGGACGCGAGGACGGACAAGCTGTTCATGAATATCGGCAACAACGAGGTGATCGAGGTGGCCCATCCCATAGCGGCGGATGAGCTGGACGGCGTTCCGCGATTGCGCCTGCACCTGGGCCCCATTGGGTCGGGCAGGGATCTGGTGCGAAGCGACGAGCTGCGCACCGATTTTGCACGGAAGTACGGCCTGCTGGCCACCGATGTGGAGATGAGCAGCGTGCTCGACAGCATCATCGGCAACTGCAGGGAGAGCTTTATTCTGGTTAAGGGCATTGCCGACTACAAGGACGGCATGTCCACCCGGAAGTGGCAGAATTTCGCGGCTCTTTCGGCGGCCGCCGTTGTCAAGTCGGTCATCTGCGGCATGGATGCGCCCACGAATGTGTAGGAATCCGAGAGAGAGACAGCATCCGATCTCCGCCTTTTCCCCTCTCCCGCAATCCTAGCATTTGATTATTGATCCTTGATTTTATCTAAAACCCTAACTTGTAGATGTTTATCATTATTATCCTGGCGAGAAGGTGGAAAAGGCGGAGCTAGGGTCTTAGGGGGCCATTCTTCGTAAACCAAAATGTGCAAGGATTCATATTGCCAACGGTTTCGTTCAGGATAAAAGCAGGGTGAGAGTTTCTCCCATCAGCTTTCGCATTTCGGAACCATTTGCAATATGGACTTGCACTAGAATTCAGTAAACTTGATGTACATACATACATTTATTGTATTTTTTCGCGTATTATTGTATTTAAATGATTTCTTGTTATTTATTTTGTTATAACTTTTGTACTACAAACTATTTCATTTACACACACACACACACACACATGACGTATATATGTAGACCCATATACAACAGCAAATAAATAAATAAATATCGCAACTAAGCTTGCAAAATCAAAAAATTATCTTTAAAACTTAAGTCAAGAGGTTTAAGGGAATATATATTATTATGTACATATTGCGAATTGAAATTTAAAACGGCTTTGCGAACATCTTTACAAAAGCTGTGGCCAATTTCAACGCCCGATATGTTGCTGTCAAAGTATCGAAATCTATCGATAAATGAATTTTTAAAATAATATAAAATGCTTGTATCTCAAAGTAGATGAAATTATGTTAAAAACTGACAAAGTAATAATTTTTTTTTTTTCTCAACATTTTTATTTTTATCAAATTAAATCTTAAAATCTGAAACAATATATAAAGCTCATAACCGATAGTTGATCAAGATATGTTAAAAAACAGTAAAGTTATAACATTTTTTCTACAAATTTACGGATCGTTTGTATGGCAGCTATATTATATAGTCGTCCGATCTTGCCCGTTCCGCCATATATACAAGTGAGAGTATATAGAAGACTATCTGCAAAGTTTCATTCAGATAGCTTAAAAACTGAGAAACTAGTTTGCGTAGAAACGAACGGACAGACGGACATGGCTAGATCGACTCAGCTGTTGATGTTGATCAAGAATGTATATATAGTTTTGAATGCAAGTGGTGAATTTCAATTATGGTTCGAGTCCCGGGTAGATGTATATCGATTGTTAACTTCCCCAAGTCATCGACTAGTATATTTACATTTCTTATATTTGGTCACACTAAACACACCTAAATTAGTTGGAAACAAAAAAAATTATTAATAATAAGAAAACTAAGTTCTCTATTGGAAAATTGACAAGCGTACAGGTGAGTTAGAAATATATTTCACTTTACTTTTGTATTCATAATTCCCTCTCTGCAGCAGGCTCATCCGTGCAAGGACAAGATGGTGTGCGTGCCCTGTTTTATCATTCCTTTGCTCCTTTATATCTGGCACAAGTTCGTCCAGCCGATTCTGCTGCGCTACTGGAATCCCTGGGAGAAAAAGGACGCCGAGGGCAATGTCATCAAGAAGGGGCCCGAGTTCCCCTTCGAGTGCAAGGGCGGCGTCTGTCCCTTTGTTCCGGGATCCAAGAAATCTGCTGAATTGTCAGAGGGAAATCCTGACAACTCAGATTCAGTAACGACAACAACAACAACGACGACGACGACAACAACGGAAACGGAGGAAACCAAAAAGAAAATCTAGTCTAAAAGTTACCACTATCACCTAGTAGCACCTATCTTTTTTTTGTTTGTTAATATGGAACGCACACACACGCTTTAACTTCAATGTCATCGTCATCATCGCGCGATGTGTGAGGTGGTGGCGAGGTGGGGACAAGGCCGCCAGGGAGAACTGTTATCTAAGGAGCAGCAACTAAGTACGCTTAACGATTAATTAATTAAATGTAATAAATGACCACTGACCTGACAGCATAAACACTGCAGTATATCATTTTCTATGGTTTCTCTTGGCGGGGTTAAAGGTTAAAGGTTGTCCATGCATCGATTTTATGTCATCATGATTTCATTAAATATTTAAATAAAAACACTTCTCTTTTTTTTATTTGATAGAAATTCAAACATACTGAAAAAATTTTATCTATTTTCGTTAAGTCGAGATGTTAATACCCTTGCAGCGTGCAATTGAATCATTGAAAAGCTTTCCACTTTCTTAAAAAGAAAGTAAAAACTAAGAAAAAGATATATAAAACAAGAGAATGATAGGGATAGATAAAAATAGATAAAGAACTTAATAGAACGAGAGAAAAAGAGAATGGAAATGAGAGAAAGATGGATAGAGGGAGAGCGCAGATTTCATAGAAAGAGATGTCTATATACAGATAGTTTGAAAGAGAAACAAATAGTAAAAAAGATCAGGATATAAGAGATCAAGAGAGCGAGCGAGCAACGGATAGTGAGATACGGAGAGAGAAATGGACCGAGAAAGTTAGAGAAAGCGAAGGAGTGAAAGAGAAAACAGGAATGAAAGTTAAGTTAAGGAAGCTAAAGACATATTGACTGTTCATCCCCAAGGCTTTATGCTAAAGTCGTCCAATCTGAACAATTCCGACATATCTAAATATTACCTTCAATAAATAACAGATTCTCTCTAAAGTTGAGAGCTGAATATTCCTTCAAAAGGTAGCATTTCTCAGAGAGTGAGACAGCTATATCCTCGGACCAAATATTCCGATATTCCATCCCCCCCCCCCCACATAATGTAAAAAATAACCACTCAAAATTGTTTTAAAATAATTTTTAATATTTATTATTTATGTCAAAAAGGGGTTGTTGCGCATTTTCGTTTGCTGTCTTGGAGTTTTGCATTAGGAAAAACAATTTAATTTTACAATTTACACTTTAAAAACGATGTACACAAAATTATATGTAGACGGGGGACGAAAGTTAAAATAAAAAAAAAAAATGTAATAAAATTGGAACAAGAAAATTGTTTTTCGCATTTAAATTTGTAGTGTCTTTTTTTGTCTTTTGTATATTTTTTGAAAATATATTAAAATCTATTAGCTTAGATCGTACAAAGGGGCGCGTGTTGCCTTAAACATATATAAAAAACTTGGCGGCTAGTGTTTACTTATTATTCTCGTCCCTCTTTTAAATCCTTTTAATTATTAATATATTATTATTAAATTATACGACGGCGGTGAACTTGGTACAATTCTCGCCGCACCTTAAATCAAACAGTTATGAGAATCTTTTTACAGTTTAGCTTAGTCACTATGTAATAATACATAATAATAGTATCAATAATAATAATAGTAATAGTAATCAAAAAAAAAAACGTGGTGTTTAAAAAAAATAGTTCGTTCGATGCAGTTTGTTTGTTACGACGTCCAACAATTTTGTTTCATATAAGCACTTCAGTTTCGAGACCTACAGAACTACGATATAGATGATAAAACTTACGTCTTAGTGGATATATATAATGCATTGCTTACGAACTAGAAACGTTCTCAATTGATCAATCAGAATTTGCGCTAAGTTTAGGTTTCCATTTCGTCTCCCATATCTCCTTATTACTATATGCTATATGTTCGGTTTACTGGAAGCTACGATGACGTTACGACAATTAAATAAAATGCGCCACGGGGCGAGCGAGCTCTCAACTCACTGAGTAGATATATCTACGTGATCCGGCGCACTGTACAACAAGCATACTAGTTTATAATTTAAGTTAAGTTTGCGTCTCATTTTTGTTTAAATTAAATTAAAAAAAAAAAAAAATAATAGAAAAATAGAACAAGTCGTGGAAATACTACACATAAATCGTAGAGCATAAGGAATTACAAATACATGTTTATATATATATTTAAGATATATATAGATAGCATTTTAGATATAGAACTTGTGTGTGTGTGTAGCCTTGGGAGACTCTTTAAGAGTCCCTGTTTGCAATCCCTGGGGGGATCCTCTAGATCCTCCAGTCCCCGTGTCCCAGTTCCTAGTTCCTATTCCCCCCGTACCCTTACCCTTTCCCCCATCCCCGGCCTTATGGTCAAATGTAAATGGCCTCCGATCCCTTGTTGGCCTGATGGCCACCCGAGATGTAGAGATTATTGGCCGCCGGCGACTGGACGCCTTCGCTCCAATCGGAATTCGAGCGCGGCGAGGAGGAGGACCAGTGGCCGGGCGATTCTGGCGATGGCGTCGGATAGCTGTCCAGCGTCTGGACCAAATGCTGCGGCGTATGTCCGCCCGAATGCTGGCTGGGTGGCGTTAGGTACTGGTAGAAGGCCTGCTGCTGGTTATGCTGCGACGACGGCGACAGCATGTTGGTCGATGGCGATGACCCGGACATTGAACTTTGTATCGAGGGCGGATTCATTTGACCCGAGTGAAATGAGTCTAAAAGGATGAGAGAGAATTATAACAATTGAGTAAAGCAATTCTCTCTAAAAACTTACCCGGAGATCCACAAAATCCATTCAGGTCCAAGCCTGCTGAACCAAACTCCAGGCCTCCAAGCTGCTGCTGCTGCTGCTGTTGCTGTTGCTGCTGCTGTTGTTGCTGCTGCTGTTGCTGCTGCTGCTGCTGTTGCTGCTGTTGTTGCTGTTGCTGCTGCTGCTGCTGCTGTTGGGGTGTTAGCGTCTGCATTATTGCACTGCCTTTCGAGGATTGTGGCGGGGCTAGCATAATGCCCATATCGCTGCCCGTGGGCGAGATAATGCCCAGGCTGACGGGTGAATTTTGTGGCCCAACGCCGCTAAGGCCGCCAGTTACGCTCCCATTATTTGAGCCGCCCAGCAGGCTGTTGAGATTGCTGCCACCGAACTGCTTCTGCTGGGTGGCATGCCTCATGGCCTGTATGTGGGTGGGGGAGGTGGGCAAACTGGGTCGCGACTTGGCCGGAGATGGTGAGCCTGTAGGAAGGAAAAATAATATTTTTAATTAATTTCTAGCTCTTGATTTAGTGGAGTCTTTAGACTCACCCAAGTAGGCATGCGGCGATAGCGCCAGACTGCTCTGCACCGAATGCGGCGGCGACTGGTTGGAGTACGGCGGACTGAGCCCCTGCTCGTGACTGTTCCCATTACCAGCTCCGGTCAGGCCGCTCAGATTACATAGACCCACCACGCCAGGAACGCCAGAGCCTCCATTGTTGTTATTCCTCTGGCCATTGCCATTCATCCCGAGTCCTTGGCCATTGAGCAGCTCCTGCTGAAATGGCGAGCCCATCGAATAGCCATAGTTGTCCAGCTTAATCATGTCCAGGCCATTGCCGGGCAATGATTGCATAGATTGGGCATTCTGTAATGCCAAAAAAAGGTTAAATTAATATAAATTCTCTCTTAAACTGTAAACCGAAACCCACCTTGATGCAATCCTCATAGCTTGGCGGCTGCTTTGTTCCCGTGTTCCCATTCGGTGGCGGTGCTGCCATTGCATTGGAGTACATGGAATTGGTGTCATAGGGACTCGGCAGATTACCGTTCATGCCCACGCCCACTGGAGAGCCACCGTCCAGGTCGTGGGACATGGCCGCCACTGCTGCTGCTGCCGCTGCTTGGGCCGCCGCCGCCGCTGCTGCTGCTGCTGCTGTATGTGCCGCTGCCGCTGATCCCTGCGGCGGTACTCCCCCCACCAGCTGGCCGGGATTCAGGCCATTCAAACCGGCTGCTGCCGATGCCTTTTTTGAGGCCGCACTTGTCTTTTTTGAACTGGCCTTGCGTCGCAGACTCCCGCCCGTGGCATCGAGTCCATTGTCCGGGCTTCCCTCGATGAGTTTTGCCTTTTTCGCCGCCTTCTGCTTGGCCGCCTGGCTGCTCTGCTTGTTGGCTCCAGAGCCACCATTTCCATTGCCATTTCCACTGCCATTTCCGGCCGAGATGACCGTCGGCTGTGTGATCAACTGCGGCTGCTGTCCCGGCGGCGGTGAGCCGATCATGGCCTGCGGCGTCATGCTGAGCATTTGCGGGGAGCGCGGCACATGCTCGTCCAGCAGCCGGACAATGTCATGGTGCAGCCGCTCGCTGGCCACGTCGCGGGGCAGTCGGTCCATGTGGTCGGTGATCTCGCGATTGGCGAAGTTATCCAGCAGAGCCTTGCAGGCCTCGTAGCTGCCCTCGCGGGCGGCCAGAAACAGCGGTGTCTCGTCCTTGTCATCCTGGGCATCCCGATTGGCATGATGCATCAACAGAATATTAACCGCTTCCGTGTTGTTCACCGCCGCTGCCCAATGAAGCGCCGTCTTTCCAGAATTGTCAGCTGCATTGATGTCCGCATCCGCTGTTATAAGATCCTCCACCATGCCCTCGATGGCCAGACGGGCGGCAAGAATCAGGGGCGTGGTGCCATCATGCATGCGAGCATTAAGATTGGTGGCCCGGTTCCGCAAGAGAATCTGGAAGACGCCCATGGCATCGGCTGCGACGGCGGCATGCAGCGGTGTCCTGCCCGTGTTATCCTGACAATTGGCATCCGCACCGGCGTCCAGCAGCCTCTTGGCGGCATCCGCCCGGGCAAAGCGCGCCGCGAGATGAAGCGACGTCTCGCCCGTCTTGTCCATGGTGGCATTCAGCTCGGCTCCCTGGGCCAGTAGATCCGATATCACCTGAGCCGTGCTATCGTCACTGTTCTCAATGTCCTCGATGCCAGTGTCCAGGCCGCCGCCACGCACAGCGGCAATCATTAAAGGAGTGAGTCCACAAGGTCCCCGGGCATCCACATCGTGCTTGCCGCCATCCTGATGCGCCGGCGGTGTCATAATCGCACGCACATCCGCTACATCGAGGTGAGCCTGCGACCAGACCCTCTGGTCCGCCTCCTCGTACTCGCTGACCATGGTGTGATCGCTGGCATAGCCACCGTTGTTGCCCAGCCCGACGACGGAGACGGGATCGCTGCGCTGTCGCTTGGGCAGCGGCATATCGGACTCATCGTCCGACCAATGGGCACCGGGCTGACCCACGCCCTGCGACTGCATGCCCACCTGTTTGTTCAGATTGCGCATCTCCTGGCCGTGGGGATCGCGACGTCGACGGGACATAACAGCAGCAGGAGCTCGGAATCCCTCGGGGAACCAGGTTACACCATGGGCACGCTTTCGCTGGGTGCTCAGAACCATGCCGAAGAAGGCCAGCACCAGGATAACGAGTATAATGCCTGTTATGACATATTTGATATTCGCCGGAGGTTCACCATTGTCCTCATCGCCGGGATTCTTAATCCCCCGAACACTGTAGATGGGGAAGTCGTCCAAAAGCTGATGCTTGGCAGCTGTGGCAGCGAGGAACTCGGCTGCTTCAACGGCATGCGTGAAGCATTCGGTGCACTTGCGATTGTCAATCTCCAGATAGATTTGGATGCCCGTTTGGTACACCTGCTGCGTGTACACGATCTTGTTCTTGCGGGCAAAGTCCGTGTCCTCGATCTCTGGCACACGGACATTGTCCTTCCAGGGAATGATGATGTCCCGGCCCATGGAGTCCTTCTTCATGCGCACCGTTGTCCTCAGCATGTGGCTCATGTTACGCAGAAACTGTGCTTGGATCTCCCGGAATTGTTCCAGTTCCATTAGCATAACCACGGACATGGCACCCTCGGCCAGGACAGGCGACTGGGTCTTGTTCTCGCAATCCAAACCGTCCCAGCTGCACTCGGCATTGTTGCAACCATAGTCGCAGAATCCATCGCCATAATGCTTCTGGCAGTACGCATCGTACAAGCTGTTGCAGCTCTTCAGCTTCCGCTCGCAGTCGTGCCCGTCGTAGTGGCAGGCAGCGTTGTTGCACTCCTCGTTGCACTTGCCGTTCTTGAACTTGTTCCAGCACTCGTGGGCCGAGCAATTGGCCCACGGATTGATGCCCAAGGAGCAATCGTTGCCATCAAAGTTGCACGCATAACTGTTGCACTCGGCATCGCAGAAGCCATTTCCCTGCTTCTCCGCACAGCCACGCTTGTCGCACATTGCCCGCTGCTGTTGCAGATCCTCGGCATAACGGTCGTTGCCACCACTGGAGCCTCCGCCGCCGCCCCAGCCGGGATAGTTGGCATCATAGATGTCGCAACGTTTGCCCTTCCACTTGCTGGGACACAGGCATTCAAAGTCACCCAAAAGATTGTCGCAGGCGGCTCCTTGAGAGCAGGGATTCGGCGAGCATTCGTCCAGAGTGTCCACTTCGCAGTGTTCGCCGGTGGTGCCCTTGGGGCACTCGCAGCGATAGCCAAAGCCATCCTCCTCGTCCACCACACAGTTGCCGACGCGGCAGGGATTCGAGTCGCAGTCCTGGCCGCTCAGCTCACAGTTCTTGCCGTAGAAACCATTGTTGCAGATGCAGTGGTGGCCACTCTGCCGGATATTACAGTTGCCGCCATTCTGGCAGGGACTCTGGGCACAAAAGTCCACCTTGTGCTCGCAGTGGCGACCCATGTGACCGGGCCGGCAGTTGCAGTGATAGTTGTTCACCAGCTGGACGCAGTCCAAGGTGCCGGCATTGGAGCAGGGATTGCTGAGGCACTCGTTGATGTCACCCTCGCAGCGGGCACCCACAAAGCCCGGCTGGCAGACGCACTCGAAGCCGCCAACGCGATCGATGCAGCTGCCATTGTTGTGGCAGGCTCCCGGCTCACAGTCATCCTTGTTGATCTCACAAATGATGCCCAGAGTGCCGGGCGGACAGCTGCAGCTAAAGTTCTTCACCAAATCGTGGCAGGTGCCGCCATTCTGGCAGGGATTCGGGGCACAATCGTCAATGTTGAGCTCACAGTTCTGTCCCTGGAAGCCCTGCCGGCAGTCGCACTTGTAGGCGCCAATCAGATCCCGGCAGGTTCCTCCATTCTGGCACGGCTGCGACTGGCACTCGTCGATCTCCTGCTGGCAGTAGCTGCCCGCATAGCCCTGGGAGCAGTAGCAGACGTGGCTGTTGCCGTGATCCTTGCACGTTCCATTGTTGCACAGCTGGCGCAGGCTGAGGCCCTTCCTGTCCGCCGCATCCTGGCAGGAGATGGTCTGGACATCGCACAGCTTCCCCGTCCATCCGGCAGAGCACTTGCAGCTAAACTGATGCTTGATCTGGCTGCAGGTGGCCCCGTTCTCGCAGGGCGACTGTCCGCACCAGTCCACGTACTCGGAGCACTGCTTCCCCGTGTAGCCGCTGGGACAGTGGCACGTGTACTCGTCCCTTTGCTCATGACAGGTGGCACCGTTCAGGCAGGGATTGGAGTCGCATTTGTTGAGCTTATACTGACAGTTGGCGCCGGTGAATCCCGCCAGGCAGCTACAATTGTAGGCATTGATGCCATCGATGCAGCTGCCGCCATTCAGGCAGGAGCTCTCCGTGCAGTCCTCGTCATTGGTCTGGCAATTGATGCCGCTGAAGCCCAGGGGACAGGTGCACGTATAGCTGTTCACATACTGGCTGCAGGTGGCACCATTCTGGCACGGCTGGCTGATGCACTCGTTGATGTCCGTCTCGCAGTGCTTGCCATCGAAACCGTCCACGCAGAGGCAGTCATAGTCACCGATACCGTCCAGACAAGTGCCTCCATTCTGGCAAGGGAACGAGGCACAATCATCCGTGTTGATGGCACAATCCCGTCCCTCGTAGCCCTTGGTGCAGAGGCAGCGATAGGAGCCCGGTACATTGAGGCAACTCGCACCGTTGCGGCAGGGCGAGCTGAGGGCGCACTCGTCAATGTCCTCGTCGCAGTAGCGACCCGTGTAGCCCACCTTGCAGGTGCAGGAAAAGTCGAGGAAATTCGAGCTTGGCGTGCACTTGGCCTCGTTCTTGCAACGATTGCTGGCACAGGGATCCATCTTGCTCTCGCAATCCCTGCCGGTGAAGGGCACCTTGCAGACGCACTTGTAGCCATTGACCTTGTCGATGCAGGTGCCGCCATTGCCACACGGATTGGTCACACAATCGTCGATATTCGTCTCACACTTCTGGCCCGTATAACCCGGCATACATTGACAACTAAAAGCGTTAAGCTTGTCGTAACAGGTGCCACCATGCTGGCAGGGATTGCTGCTGCACTCGTCAATGTCCAGCTCACACCGCTTGCCGGCATAGCCCGGCGGGCAGTGGCAGATGAACTCATTGATGCCGTCCTCGCAGCGACCACCGTTCACGCACGGATTCGAGGCGCACTCGTCCACATCGCTGAGACAGTGGGCGTCGTAGAAGCCGCGCGGACACTCGCACTTGTAGCCATTGACCTGGTCAATACATACTCCGTTATTTGCACACGGACTGCTGATGCACTCGTCCACATTCTTCTCGCAGTGCTGGCCGGTGAAGCCCGGCACGCACTGGCACTTGTACGAGTTGATGCCATCGATGCAGGTGGCTCCATTGTTGCACGGATTGCTGTGGCACTCGTTCACATTGATCTCACAGTTCTTGCCACTAGTTCCCGGCTGGCAGTGGCAGAAGTAGCTGCCGACACGGTCCTGGCAGTGGCCATCGAACTGGCAGGGATTCGATTCGCACTCGTTGATCTGCTTCTGGCAGATGTAGCCCGTGTAGCCGGGATCGCACAAGCACTTGAAGCTATTCACGTCGTCGATGCACTTGCCCCTGTGGCAGGGATTGGAGTCGCAGTCGTTGATGTTGATCTCACAGCTGGTGCCCGTGTATCCCGGTGGACACTCGCAGCTGTAGCCCGCTATGGAGTCATGGCAGATGCCACGATTCCGGCACGGTTGCGACTGGCAGTCATCGATATTTATCTGACACCGAGCACCGGTGAAGCCCAGGGCACAGCTGCACTTGAAGCCATTGATCTTGTCGTGGCAGGTTCCGTCATTCAAGCAGGGATTCGACTGGCACTCATCGATATCGATCTCGCACTGCGTACCAGTGAAGCCGGGCATGCAGACGCACCGGAAGGTGCCGGGATCGTCCAGGCAGCTGCCCTCGTTCTGGCACGGATGCGACTCGCACTCGTTGATGTTCGTCTCGCAGCGCGGTCCGGTGAATCCTTGCGAGCAGTTGCATCGATAGCTGCCCGGCGTGTTCACGCAAATGCCGTTGTGCTCGCACGGCGATCCCTGGCCGCACTCGTCGATGTCCTCGGAGCAGTCCACGCCCTTGTAGCCGGTGGCGCAGGAGCAGGCATAGGATCCGTTGATGGGACTCGTGTCGCAAATGGCATCCGCGTGGCAGGGATTCGAGGTGCAGGCATCGTCCAGGTGACACAGCAACCCCGTCTTGCCCTTGGTGCACTGGCAGTAGAAGCTGCCCACGCCGTCGATGCAGGTGGCGCCGTAGAAGCAGGCCGCCTGCTTGCAGTCATCGGTGTTGACACTGCAGTCCGGTCCCTCCCAGCCGTTGACGCAGATGCAGCTGTAGGAGCCGTGGGTGTTGGTGCAGGTTGCTCCGTTCTGGCACACCGGGTGCTCCCGCTGGGCGCACTCGTCCACATCCACCTGGCAGTAGCGACCCGTAAAGTTGGGCGGACAGCTGCAGCTATAGTCCGAGATGCCGTCGATGCAGGTGCCTCCGTTCTGGCAAAGATGACCCACACAATCGTCAAAGTTCTGTTCGCAGTTTTTGCCATCAAAGCCTGGAAAGATAATAAATGGATATTATTTATAAGGTTTCAAAGAATATAATATTTATTAATATATAAACTAAAAGGTCAAATTAAAAGCCATAAAAAACGTTGTAATTGAGTCGTATTATAACACATTGCCTACTTTTTGGCGGCACTTGTAGTACACTTTCTTATATGGTAATATGAAAACAAGAGAAAGGATAATAAAATCTTTACAGGAAGAGAATAAAAACAGTTATATTATTATTAGGTTTCAATGAATATAATATTAAATTCTAAATTAAAAGGTCTAATTTAAACTCATAAACATAGAAAGTTTGCAAAAATCGTTGTAATTGAATCGTATTATAACATATTGCCTACTTTTTGGCGGCACTAGTAGTACACTTTCTTACATGGATTAAGAAAACAAGAGAAAGGATATTGTCAGATATTTACAAAAAAGAAAATTTGATAAAAACTACATAAAACAATAAATAAAACTTACCAACTATATTATATAAATCATTTTGCTTGGATAAAGTTGGAATATTTGAGAAAGTTTTTAATATTCATTATAACAGTACATTTCTTACAAATTTAACCTAAAAACGGCCACACTAACCGCTTATCTTTGAGATAGTTTCTTCTCTCCCTAGCTCTCCCTCTCTCTCTCTAGCTCTCCTTCCCTATATCTTTTTACCGCTCCCTTGGCTTATATCCTCTTTCCACTGTGCAATGGAGTGCATAATCAGATTTATGGCAACATCATAAAATGCTTCAATAAACGAAAACGTTTACAGCCACAACAACAACAACAACAACAAAGCAAAACGAGGAGGAATAGAGTAGGCAACAAAAAGTGGTTGAGAAGCAACAACACCAACAATAATAACAATATAAAGAGCAGGGCGAAGTAGCCGCACAAAACGCAACGGCCGCTTAAAGTTGTTGCTTGTATTTCAGTCTTCGTCGTCGCCGTCGTTGTTGTTGTTCTTGTTGTTATTGCTAAGGAATGCTTTGCAGCTGTGCTGCACATGTTTGTTTTGTTTTCCAGAGAGGGAGAGAGCCGGCGTCGCACTCTCTCTCTTTCTCTCTCTCTCTACATAAATATATTTCTTGGATTTTCCGTTTACCTGATAAACTCTCTCGCTCCCTCTTCGGTTTCGCCCCCCCTGCTACTCGTGAGTTTGCTGCGCCTGCGCTTCGCTTTTGGCGGCTGCGCATGCGAAGCGAATGGGCAAACAAAATGTAACGTGAAAACAGACAAGGCAAGGCAAAAGCACGCACACAGGCAGCCGCATATAAGCACACATGCGTACAGGACAGGACAATAAAATAGTTTCATGAAATAATAATATTTATGTATTTTGCTTGTACAAATTTAGGAAAAATTAAATTTTACCAATAAAAATATTATTACCAGTTATCATTTTTGATTATTTCATATTGTTTAAACTCATGCTATTGCTTTTCTATACTGTTTTTTTTTCCCATACACCTACTTCGAAAATACATTATTTACTTTATTTATATGCTATATTTTTGAACGCCGCTGTGCCAACATACATGTGTACATACACAAACACATACAGCACCCAGCTCACAACACGGCTTTGGTTGTTCTTTCCCACGGTCTCATATCTCGCGAGCCCCAAGCCTCGGCCGGCGTCGCTGCCGCGGTCAACTATTTCGAATGCGCGCCAAGCTATCTCCCTCTCTCTCGGACTGTCCCTCTCGCACAACAATGAAAAAATGCTGTTTATGCTGCGCGCGCTTCGTTTTTTCGCTCTCTCAAATTGAAACGCTCTCGCGACGCTCTCCCCCATTCCTCCATCCCAACATTCTTACTCTCTCTCCGTCTCTCTTAAGCGATCGAGTTTTTGGACTTCGTTCATTGCGCTTTATTTATCTTGGTGTGTGTGTTAGAGGATTTAAATCGCACTGCAATGGTATTTTCCTAAATACATACATACATACATACAGATTTATTTGTTATGTAGAGCTCTCTCTCAGTCTCGCCCACGAGCTTTGTTTTTTCTTTATGATTTTTCTTGCTTGGTCGGTTTTTTAATGCCACAAAAGAAGGGCCACATGTGCAAACATACATCCGTACATAAATACATACATATGTATGTACATGTGCAAGAGTGCAAGAAAATATTTGCCTGTGTTAGAGCGGCGGCATTTGTTATTATTAATTTTAGTTTATTTGCGACTGCAACTTGTTGCTGTCTTAGAAAAAACAACAGGAAGGAAAACAAAAAATAAGCGGGAAACAGAGAAGGAAAAATTAAGAATAACAAAAAAGAAGCTTAGTTTTAAAAACAATATTCCCTTTTTTTCTTTGGTATTTCTTCAATATTGTTGGTATGTTTTTTATGTTTAGTCTTCATCAATCTTCAGTATTTCTTGTTCTTTTCCCTATTTAGCATAATGAGTGCAACTTCAACCTGTGTCCCGCCCCCCTTCTACCCCACCCAAATTCCAAATTGTTTTTGTTTCTTTGTCTTCTTTTTGCTCTTATTGCAAGTTGCAACGTGATGTCCACAGGGCGATTCGTGTCGTGTCGTGTCGGTTTCGTTGTTGGCTTGTTCGCTGGCTGTTGTAATTCGGATAAGATTGCTCAATGGGCCACAAAATAACAAAAACAAAAAACAAAAAGTACGAAAAAGGCGTACATTTTCCCAGTGCATTAAATGAGTGCAAATTCTGACTTGGGACACACTTTCACACGATCTTTAACTAAACTTGAGACCATGTTTTGAAGTGACTTAACACAGACTTTACAGTAAATAAGGCTTTGGCCACACTTTATCATTACATTTAGCCGTAAACGAAACTATTTAGTCGTATTTAAGCTTATCTCGGAACTTTATTATGCTGAATCTTCGCAATACAAATAATAAAGCGCCATTTCCCGCTGCTAATGAATAAATATGGCTTTGGTCACACTTTCGCACGATCCTTGACTGATCCCCAATCTATTTATTGCAATTCTTCCATCGAGTTTTGTGTCATTAGAATTTTTGATTGGCCGCAATTAAAAGGCCAGACTTATCACATTGCTGTATCTCCCCTCGCTGCAGTTACTGCTGCCTTTTGTAAATTGTCGTGTGCAATTCGCATCAATTGAAGTGAATTAATTGAAAATTGCACACAAAACACACATGCACATGCACACACATGCATAGACATGTTTGTATGCAACCCAAGCAATTTACATGATGAATAAGAATTACAACAAGAAAAACTCTGAATGGGCGACAATTGACGGCAGAAGGTTAAAAAGTTGTGCAAAAAAAAAACGGGGGGAGAGGGAAGTTGAAGCAACACATCGGACAATTATAATCCATGGGAGCAAGTTTACACAATCTTGTGTTGTGGCTTAAGCTGTCTAGATCGTTTCTTCTGTAGATACAAATAACTTTATTTCTCTCTAAATATTATATAATTTATACTTCATGAAATACTCTGTATATCTAGAAATATGCAGAAATAACCATCGGTTACAGTAATTTCTACAACTACTCGTTGATGCCGCCTGGGTGTAATTTATCCGATGTCTTTCTCGTTTCTGCAATGATCTTCGGGGTGAATTGGATGCTTAAGCACAGAGATACGCCCTAAGGAGGTCATGCAACACTATCAGCCAAGGAAGCCCAATAAAGCAACCAAGGAAGCTGAAGAAACCGCCAGAAGAAAAATCAAGGAAGGGGGACCGACTGGGAGCTGAAGAAACGAAGAAAGAAGCCGCACGCGGATGAGGCCACGATCTTCTAAAATTTGTAATGCTCGCGGAACGGCGGAATGGAATGGAATGAAAATGGAAATGAGCTGCAATGTAAAAGTTGCAGTTGCAAAAAAAAACCCCGACTGATGAATGATGCTGCTGCTGCTGCTGCTGCTGGGCTGGTCAAACGAAGGAGGTATATTTTTTCCTTTTTTTTTGATGCTGACAAACGAGTTTGCCCCTTGTGGCAGCCAGCTACTTCAGATACTTTGGCGTGGGCGCCTTTTTCTCTCATTTTCCCTCCTCCCTCCCTACCTACCTCTTTTGGCTCGTGGCCTGTCATGGTAGTCATGACTCACCATAATCGATAACTGGCTATCGATAGGCGCTGAGAAGCGTTCTCATCGGAACGGCAAAATACATTTCTCCTCTGATTGCTGAGAACCTGATGCCTCGGGTTGGGCCTGCTCAGATCGAGAATCAAGCTCTAATAACTCTGATAACTCTGAAGTGGTGAGAGAGATTGCAAGCAAATCTAATTTGCTGCTTGGGGGTAAGCAAATGCTTACTTAGAAAGAAACACGGTGCCTTTTCTTGGTGGGAAAAAATGATACTAAACTATTGTAACTTGGCTCTGAGCGGGGGTAAAGCTTAGAATTTTGGTATGGGGGTAACTGAGTTACTATACATAATGAGTTTGTAGTTAAAATCGAACTTGAGCTTTATAAAAATATAACATAATATATAATATTCTTATTATCATATTTAAAATTTAAGATTTCAACCAAAAAATAGATTCTTGGTTTTTATAGACTTTTATACTTGGTTTTTAAGTACCATCTAATTTCCATTCTTATTTTGTTGAAATACCATCCCTAAAAACTTGGTTTTTATAAAGACTATAAACATCAAATTTGGTACTGAAGAAGTTGGCTTTAAATTTTAAAATTTAGGTTGGCTTTCGAGCAACTATAACCATTACGATTTTAGATTGATATATTTAATTAAATATTGACAACTCACCTTTGGGACACTTGCAATCGTAGGTCAGGCCATTGGACCGACAGATTCCACCATTTTGGCAGGGCGATGGTGAGCAGGGCTTGTACTTGGTATCACAATCCTTTCCCGTATAGCCCGTGGGACACATGCATCTGAAAAGTAGGAAGTAAGAAATGGGAAATTAAAAATAGGAAATAAGAAGTACGAAATAGAATGGCAATAATAATAAAATCGGAACAACCAATGACGACAGTATGTAATTAAGTTCAAGAGAAACCATAAAATCTGTCTCTCTTCTGGCCTGAACTTCCGTTTTGCTGTTCGGACTCTGATTCGGATTCGGATTCGGATCTGGATTTGTATCTCAATCTGAGGACAGTGGTTCGTGAGTGAGTATGTGTGGATTGTTGTTGGTCGTTGTCTCTTTCTGGCTCTGCCACAATTGCTTAGAGGAGTTTCAACCGGTTTTTTCGGTTGTTACCACAAAACACAAGAAAATATAATATAAAAAAAGAAAAAAATACCCCAATGGAGTGGAAGTATCTCTCGCTGGGGGACTCTCTTTTATGGGCCGAGTTTTTGTTCACTTTGATTTTGTACTGCCGCTTCTTCTTTCATTCTTATACGTTGTTTTTAATGTGATTTAAACTTAATTTGTTTGTGCCTTGTAAAGCCGAACCGAAAGTCCAACTGCATTGGGATTCTTGAGAAATGTTTCCAGTTCGCTTTTCTTGCTGTTGTTGTTGTTGTCCATTAAAACGGGTTTGCTTTTTGGCCGGGAGCACCTTAAAAGGCCAATAAGACAACAAGACCACGCCACGCCCCTCCCAGCGCTAATTAAGACCATTAAAGAGCATTTAATTAAATTAAACAATTAAAAGGCAACTCTTAAAATAGTCAACACATCGAATGCCGTCGTTGTTTCAAAAAATGAGAACAGAACGCGATCTGGGATTCGGTCAAGACCCTTCTTTATTTTCACCTTTGAAAGCAGCTTCAAATGTTTTTGGTTATTATTTCGAGTAAATTACATTTAATTGAAAGTGGCCACTAAAAAAAGAAAAACAAAATTTACACACACGCACGCACGAAATGTATGAAAAAATTGATTTTTGATTGACATGTGAAATCCAGCAGGCCAATAGCCCAAGGGCCAGATTTTTGTTGTTGTTGTGCGTTTCTTCTCACATTCAAATGAAAATTAGTTTTTTTTTGTGGTTATTTTGGGTTCATTGAATTTTTTGATAATTTTTTTGGGCGTGTGGTAAGAGTCTGGGATCAGTAATAAGCAAGTGAAATCTTAGCAGATGCCAATTATTTAAGTTTTATAAAAAACACAGGACCCATAACGAAGTTATATCAAAGAATGAGCTTAGAATTCCCAAGTTGCTGGTTAGCGGACAGCTGAATTTAGACTTGGGAATTCTAAGCTCTTTCTTAAGTTTTATAGAAAAGTATAGGACGAATAATGAAGTTGATAATGAAGTGATCGATAAGCATCAAATTCGTAATGCTAAAAGACTTCTTATATATAAAAAAATCATTTAACAAAATTTAAAAAATTTTAAAGTAATTTAATAACAAAGAAAACCATTATTTTATGCATAATTTTCAGCATCAATCAAGCTGCACTCACAAAGGAATTCAGCCCAATTCTAAGCCACTTCCATAAAGTGCTACGAGTTATTCATCCATTTAAACTCCACTCAATATTCAATGGGCCACGAATAATCACGAATATCTGCTATTCGCTTAATTATTCGTTTTGTGTGTTCGACAGTTTGTTTCCATTAATAAATTCCCACCAACTGACAGTTGACAAATAAAATCGCCAAAAAAAGAAGAAAGAAACTAAAGTATGACTAAGCTTTAAGCAGAGACTTAGCATAGAAACATCATAAAATCCACAAATCGAATATGAAATTTATGCAAATTGCCCTGCCAGCCATTCAACGGTGGCAGAAGATCATTTGGACCTCCCATTTGCTGTCCTCCAAGATCATTTATATTGAAGTCTGTTTCGGGTATTATATTTGCAAAGCGTATCTAAGATCTTAACGTATTTAATTGCAATTTATGGGGTTTATCTTTAAAGTACAAGATACAGTTTTTAAACTAAACAAAGCAGTGTAGAAAATATATTAATAATTTCTAGATAATCTCTTCTTTTTTTAGAGTTCTCCTTGGATCACAGCCCTGTTTTGAGCTTTAAATTATTAGCAACCTCCTTTACTCTTATTAAAATATTTTTGCTTTAGTAACAAATTGTTTCGAGTGTATGCTAATTGCTTTGAAAATGTCAGCCCGGTGAAATACACTCAAACTAAACCTAAATCAACGGCAAACACATGTTCACATCGCACTTTTCAGCTCAAATGGTTTTTAGTAAAGAGACATATGTATATACACACACCTCCGCACATGGGATAATTTGTGTGTTTCAAATTAAAAATGCAAATGATGCCGAAAAAAAAAGACGAAACAAAATAATTTAATTTACATGAACAAACCGAACCAGTTCCCAAAAAAAAAGAAGAGTAAAATGAGTAAAATTTGTTGTTTTCTAAACAAAAGAGATCGCCGGAAATTTGAGATCTTTTGTTCGACACATTTTCTATAGGTCGATCGGTTTTTTTTTTGTGTGTTTTAATTAGAGTGGAAATGACAACAATTTGTTGTTGGCCTAAACGAAAATCAATAAGCTATGCAAATCGGTTCAAAACGAAAATAAAACCACAAGTTTTGAATGCGATTTTATAAATTATTAGTTTTAAATGGCCATTAATTAAAGGAAGCTACCAAAGAGCGCCTTAGATTAATATGCAAATCGATACCCAAAACGATGATGATTTGTTATCGATTTTGGGGGTATTTTTTCTTGTTGTTTTGTGGCCAGAATCAGACGTGTTTGATCTTTTGTCGAACAGAGAAAACAATTTGCACTTGTCAACTGGAAGTTGAGTTATAACATCCGCTGACACTTGAATTTATTTGAAAATCGGCGAAAACGATTGATATGCAAAAAGAGCTTTGCCTGGTTAATTGCTTCATTTATATTGATGTTTTCATTAATATTTCAAAGAAGAAACTTACTGGTAGGATCCATGGGTGTTGACACAAGTGCCGCCATACTTGCAGGGATTCGACTGGCACTCCTCGACATCATCGGAACAGGTGGGACCCGTAAACCCTGGCGGACAGGTGCAGGTGAAGGTGTTACTTCCTGCCAAGGCAGTGCAGGTGGCACCATTTCTACACGGTGAACTAGCGCACAGATTCTTCGTTTCGCAGTGATCACCTGGAATGAATTTATATATTTAAACATTAGCTTAGAGCCTGGTTTTTTATATTTGTAAAACATTATTCTCACCTGTATAGCCATTGGCACACGCACACGTGTACTCTTGGAGGGTTTTCAGCTGGCAGGTTCCGCCATTTAGGCACCTCACATGATCACAGGCATTCGGTACTGCAATCTCGCACAAGGACTCGTCGAAACCCAGTGGACATTGGCAGGAGATGCCGAGGCGGCCATTGCGAAAGGTCACCTGGCAGGTGCCACCGTTCTGGCAACGCATCGAGTTGCAGGGATTGCGATGCTCACAATAGTCGCCAACAAAGAGGGGATCGCAACTGGAAGGGAAAAGATAAAGATTAAAGATATAGTTAATGTTTCCATCATGAAATAATATATCTAAACATTTAAAAGGCTTCTAAATGATTCCACAATTTTGGTCAGTGCATTCCCACATGTGTATCTTTCACTATATAGTTTATAGACTGGTCCGCTTAGCAGGTTATATCAAATGCAGCGGCATTTTGGCCAGATCTCCGCCGCCTGATAAACCCCCCCGAAAAGTCACCGCACCACTCCAAAGTGTTAAAGCTGACAAAGTAGCCTCATTTCCGCCCAGATCTCAGCTCCTTTGGACCACTTTCACAGGACTGGATTCGGATTTGAATGGTAGTTTGAATTGCAGTTGGAATTTAGCGGACTGACAAGACAGGCAGCCGGGCAGCAGGCACAGCACAGCAGCTACAGATAGACGTCAGATAAGATATCTACATATAAAAGTATCTGTATCTCATTGGAAGAGTGTCTGACTTTTAGGAAGCTAATGAAAAAATTAAATTCTTGAAGTTAAGAAGCTTTTCCTATTATCTTGTTTAAAAAGAAACTCTTTTAAAATGTAGTTTTGTCAATTATTTAACACTTTTTATTAAATAAATAAAAATTTTTTTAAATTAATTTCTTTTAATTTTTGTTTAGTTTAAAAGCCTAATTTCCTTCTTATTTAATCCACATAAATTTACACCCTTCTTAATAATAATTTGCTTTAATTTCCAGCTTAAATCATCAAATGAAACAAATTTAGTTTGTCCCCAATTTCGTACTTGGGAATTAGTTGCAAAAAAATTGAATTAAAAAGAAAAATCGAAACCAATAAGTTTCCCATAAGCCATATTTAGATTTAAGCATAAAAACAGTGACAAAATCGAGACAAAAAGTTGAACAAATTAGTTGAGTAATGCAATGATGCCACACTATATCTCTAGTCTCTTTCTTTCACCAATGATTCTCCACTCCCCAAGTATTTGTTGTTATTATTATTGTTGTTGTTGTTGTTACTTTTCCCTTGAGAAAACAATTTTTATGTACGGTAATTTGGTCGCGATCTTGATTGCATATTAAATTTTGTACTTTTTTTTCTTTTGCTGCTGCTGCTGCTGCTGCTGTTGCTGTGCTGCTGCTGCTACTGCAATGAGAAAATTACACGCATTGCTGATGCTGATGCTGCAGCAGCATCGCACATCGCAGTAGCAACATACCGAACGAGGAGCATCCAGCATCCCAGCATCAGGCAATGAATAATCATTAAGGCGGCTGACCAAGCAGCTAAAGGGGGTCTGGGGATGCTTGTCCAGCCGAGGAAAACCCGCTTTTCTTATTTTTCTCTCTCTCCTGTCTTTTCTTTATTTTTTTTTTTGCTACTTCCCGTTACAAGTGTGTGAAAATACTTTAGATTTAGCATTAATTTATAGCAAATCGAATGGCTGGCTGGGAGATATCGCCCTGCCTAGCCCCAAAGTCTGTCGATCGATGATCCTAATCGAGAAAGGGGTACTTCGAGCCGGATAGACAGGATGCAGGCTACACAGTAGCCAGCTCGTAGTGTTTAAAATTTTAGGAAAATAAATAGTAATAAGAAATTAGGTGTTGGACTTTTTTCCTCTCTCACAAAATATAAAAAGAAAAAAGATGAATGTAATATAAATTATAATATACACAGGCCGAGTTTCTTAGCTCGAGTTCAGCAAAGTCGCTCGTTGGTAACTTGTTTTGAATCCGGGGGGAGGCCGAAGGAGAGGATTAGCAGCAGAAAACGTGACTTGCATTGGCAAATAAACTGAGGCAGTTGCTGGCTGTTGTCCCTAACCCCTTCCCTCCTCTCATCTCCATTCTCTCTTGTTTAAGTCTAAGCCGAACCCGTCAAGTTGGCCAAAAGGGAATGAGTCACCTTTTTTTATTCGAAACGTCAAAGAAATTGAATTGAATGGAATGGAATGGAATGAATGGTTTCAAAATGGAGCAGAAGGGAGGTTTAATATTTGGGATAAAGTTTAATTATTATAAGATATATATTCTCTTGATTGATATATCTCTTTCACAACAAAAGTTTACTTTTAAATCCTTTATTTTTTGATGATTTAAGCTAATCTGGAGCACAAGAAAAATAATGGTTCTTAAACCAATTTTTAAGGAACAAAAAGGAAGTTTACTTGGCTTAAACAAGTGGGAAACTTTAATTAAAATTAATTTAAGTGAATTAATTTATTATTTATATATTATGCTCTCATTTGTGGGTTAATGAATAAAAAACTTTAAACTTACAAGGCAGAATAACAAGAAAATTGTGGCTTGAACACGAAAATTCCAAAATCTGGCTTATAAACGATGATCTCTATGACTTCTCTGATCAGTTGCTTTTTCTTTATAATTTTTGAGCTTAAACAACCCTATTTTTTCTTCCTTTTATAGAACACCCTTGTACCTCTTGAGGTTTTCAATAATACTCATATTTCTGACCAATTTTGAGTACAACAATTATTAACTAATTTCCAAATAACTAAACCTCCAACTTAGCCGTGAGAAAATCAAGCGCAAATCTATCTCAGATCGGATCAGATCACCGTATATCTGCATCTGAGTATCTTTGCATCTGCATTCGTATCTCCGCTTGCAACTCAATTTGCGGTTTGGCGATCGAAACAGAAAATGACTGACTGCACTGAGAGTTGAAGTTGAAGTTGTATATGATAGAAATATTCATATATTTTTGTTCGCATTTCGCTTCTCACGATCATTCCGGATTGAAGGGGGTAAAAAAAACCACAGCCAGTAGCAGCAGCTTCAGCTTCAGCTTCAGATTAGGCTTCATCTCGTATCGAATGGATTTCTAGGAGATGGAGAGGCTGGGCTGAGCTTACACGCAAATGATTTAATGTCATCGGCCGATGATCATTCATCTCGGACCACTGACAATGTCCATAGACCAAGCATATGGCTTCCAGAGATCACCAGCCATCCTTTCTCTCTCTCTAAGGTATCTAATTTCTTAAGAGTAACTCGGTTATTGTGTATTTTTCTGGCTTTTTAATATTCTAGTAAATTTATATTAAATTCCACAATTTCCTACTACAATGCAAACCCTTTTTTCGTTGAATATTTAGCTTCTTGGGACATCATATTGCATTTTTCGCTGATCTTTGCACATCAAAAAGAGTCTCTTATCGCAGCACAAAGCTTAAAGTGTAAATTTCTAACAGATCTTCAAGCTCTCAGGCATGTTTTTTTATGTTTTCTTGATAAGACTCTGCTAATTTGACAGATGCGATCAATTATAATTTCCATGAATGCTTTACATTGTATTATCTAAAGTGTTTTCCGGTCTAATAAATCCTGAACTTTCAACCTTTTAATCTTTTTGAACCAGTGAGAGTTTGGTGCTTTGGGTTTAAAGATTCTGATTGATCTTTTAGGGAGAATTTAAACTCAGATCAGCATTTATTTTATTTAATTTCTTTTTTCCGTTAAAAATTAAATTTATTTTTCTAGAAAACTGAATATAAAATAAAAGGGATTCAAAGACAGAGAGAGAAGAGCACACTTCTCGCATTACATGCTCAGTGTTTTTTTCTGGATTTTACGACTTTTGCTGAGCATGTTTTTCACGTGAAAAGTTGGTGTTCTGTTTTTTGTTTCCTCCGCAGGTGCAGCACGCCCAACATGCATCATCCTCTCTCTCTCTCTCTCTCTGGGCCTTTATCTATGTGTTCCTTTCACCCAGGCATTCGGTATTTGTTTAGCTGTTCGAAAGAACAATGGCAAATGGAAAATGGGAAATGGTAAAGGGAGGACAAAGTGGAAAAACGGCTACAAAATGCGTGACCCCGACTCCCTAACACAAAATTTTACACCCAACAAATTTTTTCTTTCCGTTCTGTTTCCATCCATCCATCCATCCATTCCGAGAGAGAGAAAGATTGAAGGTTATTGTTTGATCTTTCATTTTCCATTGTCCACCTTCAGCTCAGGTAAAGAAAATGCATTTTCTGACACAGCTCCGTCAAACGTTGTTCCCAGGTAGGAGAATCCATTGCGCAACGTGGAAAATTTACAGAATTGTAAAGCCGTTTTGTTAAGCTTTTATTTAAGTGTTCAAATCGATTAATAAAAACTGTTTTTTCTTTTTATTTTTATGGATTTGATCCATAAAAAACGGTCGGTTTTATGATGCACTATTTGAAACTATTTGAAAGTTTATGGCAAACTTGTTTGTCTTATGTAAATTATAAATAACGTTAAGCTATCGAGCCCATAAAGACTATCTTTATGAACTTGGTTTTAAATTGATGTTGCTCATCGTCATAAAAAAAAACAAACCATGAAGAATTTTCCCAAATTAAGCTAACTGAGATGCATTAAATGTGGGCTTGGTCACACTGAAAATCATTAGATTAGAACTGGAAGTAGTTCGAGGTTATATTGCCACAAAATACTGTAAATATAATAATTTGTATATTACAATTCTAGTCTTTTAACCATTATTTATTTAATAATACTGAAATATTTAGTAAATTATTCAATTTCCTCGATTTAAGCATCAATTTTGCGAGATATTGCATTATAAACGTGAATTTTTCTCACCGAATACGATGTTATTGAAATTTTTTAACTGAAATGCATTAAATGTGGGCTTGGTCACACTGAAAATCATTAAATGAGGACTTGTAGGTTCTATTATCACATAAATATTTTTCTTGTTACCTTTTAACCATTATTTATTAAATAATATTGAAATATCAAGTAAACAATTAATTTCCTTTGATTTAAGCATCAATTTTTCAAGATATTGCATTATAAAATTGCATTTTTCTCACCAAACACGATGTGATTGTCTGTCAGAGTTGTGTTGAAATGACATATCTACGGCAACCGGTAGAAGAGTAAAAAAAACCAAAGATATTTCCCATATAGGCATAATTAAGAGTTTGTAATGCCTGGGAAAATCTTTCATTTTTCAGTTATGAGAAGGCACAAAGCTCAGATGGATTTATGTAATGCATCATTCCACATTTGAATAATTAACATTTCTGCCCATCCGTCTGTCTGCACTTCTGCTTCGCTTCTTCTTGGCTTCATTGCCACTCTTCGTCATCTTCGATAACTGATCATTATGTTTGCTGTTAATGATCATCGAAGACTCTGACTCTTTCGTGAGTTTCGTGAGAATGCGCAACTTAATTGAGTATCAATAAAACGTTTTAATTTGACCAAGACCAAGGGTAGAGAGAGAGAGAGAGAGCCAGAAAAAGCTGGCTAAAGGAATTTTGTACGCCAACGCCTCGATAATAATAAATAAAAACACACAAAAAGTACCACACCAAAGGCAAAGGGAAAAGAAGAAGGAAAAAAACAAAAAATGGAGCAAAAAGGGTTGCCAAAGAAGTGGAATGTAAAATGCAAACGGAATGCACAATAAATATTCGCCACGCTACGCTTTTCGGGTAGCCAGAGATCTCACGGGATGGGCCCCGGGATGGATCTTTGTCTCTGGTTTCCCCTTCGGAGAGCTTGTGTAACACAGAAAAGCAATCAGTGCAGGTTGCAAACAAGTTTTTTTTTCGTTTTTCGGCTTCGAACTGCTTAAAGGATGCCAAGTACAAAAGGGGAACATATATATATACATATCTTATTTATATATAAAAATATACATGTGTGTGTGTGCTTGATAGTATAATAAAAATGGCCGCTGCAAGTTTAATGTGTCATCACCGAATGAAAACTTGTCGATTTTCCAATGTCATTTCCTTTTAAACTTGGCAAAGAGAGGCTTCTAAACCATGGCCAATGTGCTTAATGATCAGTTAATTAAAGTAATTGCAGCTGGGAAATGCTCTATCCCCCCTATCACCCTTTCCCCCTTTTTCATTTCTTTCTTTTCTTCTTTTTTGTTTCACTTTTTTTTCTTCAAAGGAAAAGAAAATAATAAGAAAGAGCAGAAGGTAGAAAGCAAAGAACGTTTTCAAGTGCAAAGCGTGTGAGCCAAGCCACAAGAAGAGTTCAAATAAAAAAGTTAAATTATTCTTGTATACAAACATGTGTGTGTGTAAGCATTTCCACACACATATAAAGGTAAAAGAATCATTACACACACACAACTAAACAATTAAACAAAAGACTTAGGCAACGAACTTGTTGCTTTCTTCTCACACAGCAAAGTGATTAATTCACTTTCTGGCTCTGTTTTATTATAATTATTTGTATTTAAGTATTAGCAATTTGATAGAGTAACTAAATGCTGGCAAAACGTATATTAAAATTCATTTCTTAAAGCTCAATGCAATTTTTAGCCTCTAATTTTATTATTATTATTTTCTCTGTTGTGTGAGCTCAGCTGACTCATCAGCAAAATATATACAGACATAAAAAAAAAACAAGAAAAGCAGTTAGAGAAGCGATAGTTTCATACATCAAAGGCGATTTCCGCCAAAAAAGAGTTACGAGATTTGGCTCGGGGGATGCGAGCCAAATGCTGTGCTCATTAACATGTCATAAACCGCAATTCAGAAATGCTTTAGCTGTATTTTTTATAGGTTTCCATTTGGCTTTTAAGCGTCGCGGCTGTATTCCCTATTTGCCATATAAATCAAACTCATTGTTCTGATCTCCGGAGTAACATATAATGCCTGGGCCCACTACATGACATTTGACATGGCCACAAGACCAGGGAAAAAGCCACAAAAATGGACTGACATAAACATTTCGCGTGGTCTCACAACTGCATCAAACTGTAGCAATCAAGTCAATTAAACAAACAAGAGGACAGGCACAGGCACAGGCACAGGCACTCTGGTTGAGGAAAACTGATCAAAGATTTTGGCCAAGCAAAAAAGAGAAAAAAAAAACATAATCATTGAGCTTCGAACCAGAGCGATGCCAAATCAAGCCAATGATGTGGTAAATGGATCAGCGTGGATCAGCCAAACGGTTCGGGGATCACTAACGGAACGATAAACCCAGAAAAAGACAGAGAGAGAATGAGAGGGGAAGAAAGAGAAAAAGAGACAAAAATCCGGCTCAAATAGCTCAAGACAAAAGTTCAAAGCGATCTTATCTCCAGTCTCGCACAGAAAAAAAAACAAAAAACCAAATGAAAGACAAAAATAAAAGCAGTACAGTAAGCACTCGTAACAGGTTCTAGCATGTCGTATATCAACTGCAAGATTAAATGATAAGTTTTACTTATATATGCATTTAAAAATGCCTCTTTAATCTTCTTAATTTATATTTACAGTAAACTCTGCCTGAGATCACTGTAAAAGAGCATTGAGACAAAAGAGAGGGCCACATCACACACTCATACACACACATGGTCACACTGTCTTTGCTTTTGCTTTGCTTTGGCCTGTTGATCGTGCCTTTGATGATCGCAAAGCCTGGTCTCTTGGCAAAAAAATAAAAATAAAATGACCCACGGATCCCGCGAGACGCCAAGCTTTGTCTGCGCTTCCTTAAGGAAAATCAAATAAAAACAAAATAAAAAGCAAGCCAAAAAGAGCAGAGGCAAACGCTAAAAGCTAAGCGCTTTTATGTAATTGCTCAAAAGAAAAAGAGAGATAGATCGCTTGACATGTGCAGTCCAGGCAGAAAGAGAAGTTAGTTGCCATGTTTTACAACGTTAAGATCTTGTGATGATGATCACAAAAGGTAACTAACTGCTGATCAGTTTAGGAAAACAGCAAGAAGTTAGATCTAAAAGGATCTTGAGTTAAAAGGAAGATGATTTCTTTCAAGTAAACAAAACTTGGAGAGAAGAAATCCCTCTACCAGCGACAAATAGCTCAGCAATGAGTTGTCCATTGGAATGCAACTCAATTCATGGCTCTCGATCTCTCTCTCTCTCTGCACTGATTCTTAATTATGCCAGGTTTTAGGAACTTTACCCATCGGATCGTATCTCATATGTGGTCTGGTCTCCGGTCTCTGCTTGGCCCGCTTCACAGACTCGTAAAAATTGTTGACGACAGTCTGTCAAAATATATGGATATAGCGATCGTTTCTCTGTCCGACTCTCTATTTATAATAACTCAAACAAAGTTATGCGTTGCGTACGTGCCGTTTGTTTTGGGCCGCATTTGATTTATTGCAGAGACAACACAAAAATATATATATAAAATAGACAACAAAACATGGAGAAACAAATACTAAAACAAAAAAGGCGGAAAAAATATATATATATACATATATATAAACAAAGATACGAGACAGTAAGTGAGGGAATACGTAGAAAACCGAAAACGAGGCGAGTGAAAATCATGCGAACCAGGCCCAAGGCACGAACCAGAAATATACTCCCAGACTCTCGTTTAGGTTCAAACCGATTTGCCAGGAATGTCGCTCGACAACGAGCCCGATTTGATTCGATCCGCCAACGGAGGACTGCTCTGTGGACTCTACAGACTGAAGAGTGGAGACTGGCAAGTGGAGACTGGAAGACGGGCGGACTGTAGACTGTAGACTGAGGACTGTGCGGGGGCTTTCGTCGTTGTCGTTCCCTTATTTTTATTTATTTTATTCTTTTTGTCCTTCCGTCTAGACGAATTTCGAGTTAAATTAAAGTACACAAAGTACACATTCCCTGGATAGCACCGATGTCCTTGAATTTGAGACTCGAGTGACATGTGCAAATGCCCCGAAATCGACACTGTACACTTTAAGAAACAAGTGGGCTAAATAAAGATATTTTTTATGATCATTTTACAATGATTTTTGAAATATTTAAAGAGCTTTAATAGACAAAAACCTTCTAGGTTTATTATAATAGAATAATATTAAAAAAAATACGTTCTTTTTATTAATTTTATGTCTTAAACTGTACTTACGCGCAATAAGTTTTGCCATTGTTCTGTGTAACGCAAGTGCCGCCATTTTGGCAGCCGACACTCGTGCAGGAAACGGAAATGAGAGCGGTGTCTGCAAGAAAGAAAGACATAAATTAAATTAAAATTCATTTTTGGAAAATAAAAATTTTTAAATATACAAATGTAAGCAAATAAACCCAAATATTTGATATAGAACCTTTATTTATTTATATTTAAATAAAATCTTGACTTCCTATGATGTTATTCCTCCCATTCTTCCCCCCAGAGACCCCTGTCTGTCACCATATATGTATGTAGGATCGTACGCTTACTTGTCGCCCATTTATGCCTAACTTAACATGCCGCTTAAAAGGGAACCAGAGAAAAGCCAAGGCTAGAAAGAGGAAAACATTTCTGGGGAGAGGTAGAACACAAGATCGGGGGGATCTTCTTATATGTAGCTGCCTTTTAAGGCCAAACGGGCGGCATGTCAAAGTCAACGTCATCTTCATCATTGTGTTCATCGTTGTGTTCATTATTGTGTTCATCGTTGTCTTTGTCGTTATCATTTCATTGTTGCCAATCGCCGAGACTTAAGTTCAATGCACTTGAACTGTCCAGCGATGCAGAAAATAAGTTTGATAAGAAAACCGAAACTTGTGCAATGAAATCAAAAATTTTTATAAAAAGAAATTAAATAATAATAATAAAGATAGGTAGCCATAAAGCAGAGAGAGAGAGAGAGAGAGAGGTAGCTGACAACAAAAAAATTATGCTTATTCCATTGAAAAATATCTGGCACACAAAATTAAACAAACGAAGCCGCAAACAAGCAATCCCCCCAATTTTGCCTCACCCCTCGGCTTCTGTCAACCAAAAATTGCATAGACAAGCATGTACAAAATAATAGGTGCTTTAGCTTTAAATATTAAATCATTATCATTATCATAAAATTATTATTAAATATTTTTTAGTTATACGGAAAGTTTTATATTTAAATTAATTTTTTAATATTTATAATAAAAGATAAAAAATTAGCTTAAGCTTAAAGATGATTTTGAAATATATTATATATATTAATTTTAGTTTTGAAATAGATTTTTGTTATATAATCCACACTCTTACATAAATATTTGTTAAGTTTAAGAAGTCTAAATATTCATTATTAATTATTAATGCCATTTTATATGCGAAGTTTTTGCAAAAGCTTAACTACAATTTGTAAGTATATAATACCTCGATTTTACATAGATTTCTGTGGGCTATATTATACCCATTTTGAGATATTTATTTGGTAAATTTATAAACCTAATTGAGTACTTTTTTCCCCTAACTTCTTGCTAATTTTGTGAATGGCGCTGTACAAATATATATTTGCTAATTGGGCGTGTGGCGATTTCCTGCGCTGCACAAAAAAATAAGAAAAAAAAGTGAAATAAAAATAAATAAAAGTGTGATGGGCGAGGGGTCCCTCTAACTCAACTGAACTCGGTTGATTTCGGTTCGCTTTGGTTTGCGGCGACGACAATAAGTTTTGATTGCCCCCGTCAGGCGGAGATAAATAAATCGCTTTGTCTGTCCAGGGGGAGGGGTTAGGAACGGGGGCATGTATATATATTTAGGGGGTGCCACAAACACACACACAAAGAGGAGCAGTACAATGAGGACCCACTGTACTTACTTGGACAGCTATAAAATTAAATGCGAAAAAAGGATTAGAAGCTTAATGAGTTCTTAATAAATATTTATAGTTAGTTTAAATTTTAATTTAACAGTCTAACAAGAAATTTCGATATTTTATAATGTTAATTTAACATTTTAAGAACAGTTTTTTTATTTTAAAATCCCTAAAAATTGTTTCGAAATCCATAAAAATAACTTCTGCCTCTGAAGATTACAAAAACCTCATAAAATGTATTAGATAATGTTAAATTTAGTTTGTAAAATAAACAAATAAATATATAAATAAGCAAACATTTAAATAAATAAATAAATAGAAATAATATATTACATATAAAATTTTTTTATTAAAATAAACCTCTTAATTTATTTCTCTGTATGCAATATGCGTCATCTTTCGTCTCCTTTTAATATTGATGATCGATGTGTCTTGTGGTTAAGACGTGAAGCGTCCCACAGATTCAAATGCAGATACAGATATATATACTCACATATATCTATGCATGTATATATGTATTTATATATAAAAAAAAATATCAAATGATGCATAATTAACTGAGACACAACTTCAAATTGAGTCACATCCCAATGTCTGCATAATATTGCAAAAATGTATGCAAAAGACAACAAAAAAAAAAAATGTTGCAGCATGGAGCTAAAGTTGCTCTGCATTTGATTGTCTTTACTTGTGTGCGTTATGTGTGTGTGAGTGTGTGTGTTTGTTTTTGTAAACTAATTGACCTCAATTAGTGTAAAAAAAAGGCAGAAATAAAAGACAAAATCTAACAGAGAGTAGCAGCTGTATAACTATGGACTAAATGCCAAGTTTTTAAAGTTGTGGGTGCACTCAAAATGATTATTAACAATTTTAAAAAATATATATTAAATAATATTTATTTAACTATAATTGATACTTTAGATAGATAAATCTATATATTGTTTAGAAGTATTAAAAAACTAAACAATGAGACACTTTAATGAATGAAATTACTCAATTTGTTTGAGGAAATTTTGGGAAATATGATGATAATATTATTTTATTATATCATTTATAATTTGTATAAATATATTTTTTATATTTAATATTCATTAAATATTTAATTTCATTGAATACAGGATATTAATTCCATTTCATTCATTTGTGAAAATATATTTTTTATATTTTATATAATTTTAATATTTAATTTCATTAAGTAAAAATTGATTTTCCAGGCTTGATCACATGAAAGTGTAATCCCGATTTGACCAACTAAATGCCGATTTGAGTTGTATTTTTAGTTTAAGTTTTAATTTAAGTTTTAGAGGTGTGTTTAATTAATTTGTCAGCAATTTGGTGGAGAGAGAGAGGAGGGTCTGGAAGAAAGGGTACCACAGCTAGCAAGCACTCAACGCTTCATCGACAGAGCGTGAAAAGATTTTTCAGGTAGGTTTAGCTTTATTTTTTTTTTTGTGTTGTGTTTTTTTATTGCGTGTGATTTGCCGGCACATGTAAAATCAGTGTGGAGCAAAATTGTGTGAAATGATTTGGTTGCTTGTTGGCTGCTCGGTTGGTATTTATGCGCCACTTAATCAGATGCCTGCACAATTCCGCTTTTCCGCCTCTTGGCTTTTCCTCTCCGCCGGACAAATGAGCTGTTAATTGCCTGGAGTTTGGCCTAAACAAAGTTAATGCCTAATTAAACTTGCTCAACGATATGTGTATGTAATAGAGAGATGTTTAAAATGAAATATATATAGAGAAAGATCGGGGGTAGTACCGCCGAAAGTCACGACATTCCACAATCAACGATGAAAGCAGGCGTGACTGTGACTTGCAAATAACCCCGTGATTGTGATCGATGAAAATGGCATGAAATCCTCGGGCTAAGATGATGAAACTTGCTATAGAGGGGAGTTATGTCAAATGTAAAGATATGTGTACCATAGATAATAGATACAACTCTTTTTTCATTTTAAAAAGATCATGATCAGCTTGAAAATTAAGAGAATATTATAAGATTGAAGCTAGAACTGATTGAAAGTCAAAGATTTAATGAGGAAATGAAAGCTCTAGCTTCATAGCTTATGAAAAGCATAGAAACAGCTAGAGAGGTCCATCCTTGTCTAGATCTGCTAGTCTGATGATGCTTTGGATATTTATAGGACAAAGTACACAGTTCTCAACTTAACTAGCTTCCAAAAAGCATAAAAAACAAAAGATCTGCTCTCCAAGGGATGCTCATATTTAAAGGGTTAAAAAAAATGTGTCTTTAAAACTATAAAACCCTAGAAAAAGGGTACATAAACCGGCTGCCTGTCATCGTAATTCCCAATTTGTAGCTCTTTTAAGCGAACAATGAACCACTTGTAAGCACAATTACCCCCCAAAAACAATTTAAATACATCACATATCACAGCAACAACAAAAAATGAATGAAGCCAAGACAATAATGAAATATCTCAGCTGGCTGCGCTTATCGAATTTAAATTTTTCGCATTACCACATAGGAAAAAAAAAACATAATAATAAAGGCAGAAAAAGAAAAACAACAATGAAAAAGTAGCAACGCTATCAGCATAATAAGCAACAACAGCTGCGACAACTAAAACAAAAAGCAACCACACCAAACAACAACAACAACAACAAAAAGCTAAAACTAAAACAAGAAAAACAACAACGAAAAACCAAACCACGGCCAAAAATTTCTCACGCTTTTCTCTAAGCAAGAAAAATATATATATAAAAAAAAAACATATCAACAAGAATGTCAACAAGTGGAGATATTTAATAAAATGTTAAGAAAAATTAAAGCTTAAATGAATTTAAATTATTAAGGAGAAAAATCGCTAAGCTAAAGAGATATTTATAAATAAATTAAGTGACAAAGAATCTTTTCCCCTTCTTGGGATGAAATCTTCTCAAAGACTTATATGGGACCTTATCAGAATCCACAAGTAAAATTCGCTTGGTTTGACTTTTCTTATCTTTGAGCTTTGGCGGGGTTCTCAGGCTTCTGTTTCTTCAAGTTTATTCATGATTTTTATTTCGTCATGATTTGTAATTAAACTAAAACAATTAAGATAATCAGAAAGTGGGATTTTCAACATTTAAAAAGCTAAACAATCAGAAGCTTGCCTTATTTATCTTGTGTTCTTGATAACAATAGATCAATTCAATTACTATTATAATTATATATATATTTTTGTCTCAATCAAATTATTTTTAACTGTTTCCAAGAACAATTTTTCAAATTTTATTTCTATAGAAACTCATCTTCAATTGCTTATTGTTCATTAAATGAATGTGCTTATCCCCCGCAAAGTGATGTCTTTTGTCTTCTTGCTTCTTCAGACTTTTGTCATTGATCTGTTATTATACTATATTTGATATATGTATACTATACAATATATATGTTTTATATAGTACATGTAAGTTTATATACTTATGCGCTGAAATGCAAGATAATAAAGCAAGGATTTGCGTCGCATAAAATGCAAATGTTGATAAGCCTTCAAAGAAACAGAAGCAAACGATTTTTCCAATCATCGAGAAGTATTGCAAGTATTATTTTTAGATCTATTCTTTTTTTAAGGTTGCTTTACATTGGAAAAGTTCGCCACTTAAATAAATCATTTAATAACAAAAAGTATGTATTAAAATAGAAAGAAAAAAATTTTAACATATTCAGTAAGAGAAGATAAGTCGTTGATTGTGGAGCTCCCAAGTGAACGTTTGGCGCCCATCCTTGATATAGATAATATATATATTATATATATATTAATTTAAAAAAATGGATTATATAATCGATTTGCTACAATTATGCAATACATCGATTTAAATTTTCAGAAAATATATATCGAAAAAATTATACATATTAAATGTTATATTTCCGAAGTGTTGTAAAAAGAGAAGAAAATCAAAAAGTTATCATTTGTTCCATAGATAAAATGTGAAGATAATAATAATAACAATCTTCAATGAATATGCATTCAAGATATTAATTCTAAGACCTAAAAAAAACATTAATTTGTTTATGTTTTCGATTTTAATCGACATTTTTTTTATTTGTTAGATAAAATCGATTTACTGAATATTGATTTATTTCCAGCTCTATTATTGAGATACAGGTAAGAATTTCAATCAATAAGTACTCAATATTAATGGAAAATGTTTATATTTTCCAACCCAATTCTATAGCTATTTGTTATATTATTTGAACAACAATTGGGACAATTTTGGGGAGTTAAAAAAATCGGTTAGAGAAAATGCAGAGGCGTTGTAACAGGCAGAAGGCAGAAGGCAGCAGCAGCAAAATGCGGAAAGATTGTAAAGTGTTAATGAAAAAGTAGCCGAGCGATCGCTGAAGAGAAGCTCAAGACGCTGGCTATGTGGCAGCGTCGTCGGAGGAGGAGGTGTAAGGGGAAAAAGAGGGCCGAAAGGGGGCGTGGAGACGGTGGGGATGGGCACGAGGGGAGACGGGCACAAAGTCGTAAAACGAATAAACGAGTGTGGGAACCGACGACAACAAAACACGGTCTCGCTCTTTCTTTTGGTCTTTTTGGGTTATGTGGCATGGAATTTAGCCGCGGCTTCCCGCTCTCTCTCCCTCTCTCTGTCTCTCTTTCTTCTCCATCTGCCGCTGCCTCTCCTCGAACCCCTTTTGTTTGGTCCGAAGCGGCGTCTGCAGCTTTTGATAGATTAATAGGCCACAGTCAACACAGTCGTCGTATAGATAGATAGCAAATAGCATAAAAGAAATACGGAAAATAAAATGGAAAAGCGGAAAAATCGGACTCCTCCCTCCGCCTATCGTAGAATTCGGTGCATGAGGGAGGAAGTTTGTGGTTTCTGCGGTCTAATATATCATTTCTTAAAGTAACATATGTTGAAATAGATTTGGGATAAGCAGCAATTTGTATGAAAACAATCTTAAACAGCTCTAAGATATAAGGAGTTATCTTATTATAATTTCCTTAAATTACTATTTACACAAGGAATTTTTTAAAAACATATGATAAAGGTTCTTGTGAATTTTTAGCTAGCAATTACTAAGCAAGTGAACCCCCTTTTTGAAGGAAAAAAAGTATACATTTTCACAGTTGAGAGCCTTCCACTTGATGATCAGCTCAGGTCTCGGTCTGGTTTTTCATTTTTCCACCTCCTCTTTTTCCTTTACATGAGGGGGGGTTTGAATGATTAGCATAATGCTTAACCAAAATAAAAAGATAATATTATGGAAGTAATTGACAATGGACGATGACCTACCCTACGATGTAATTGAGTGCATAGTGAGGAGAGAGATGGGGTGGAAATGTTTACGATAAGCAGCCCTTGAAAGCGGAATACAGCTGCAATATGTTTTATATATCAGATATTTCAGGTATAGAGTATATGTTGCCTAATACTAAGTATATATTTAAGATATATTTGGTATAGCGTCTTCATACTATAAGTTTAAACATTTAAAACTGTCAGACAAAAGTATTTTCAAAGTTCTGGAGTAACTCTGTCATATAAAAAAGATATAGATACTAGATACTACCAAGGTATTTAAGGAAATTATAAACATATTGTTGAGTACACCGGGTATCTCATAGTCCCGACAGACACACGACTATAGTCTTATTTTTTAGGTAATTGAAGTGCACTTGAAAACATATGCGACACTTTTCACAAAATCCGCCCTCGCTGGAGAAAAGAGAGCATAAGTCTGGCCTGGAGAACGTGGGAACAGAGAGACAGTCACCGAGAGAGAGAGAGCCTTTAGAGAGAGAGAGAAACACCCTCATAGTTGCCGAGTTCAAGGGGTCGAAAGGCTGAAAGGAAATGCGCGCCAAACTCAGAAAAGGCCACGCAGCCGCAGATACAAATACAAAACGCACACACAGATACACTCAACACTAAGGGAAAAGAAAAGGGTTGCTGCTCGAAAATCCATAATAATAATGGCATATATGAGTGATATTTATATGGAGCCGTCCGCCGTCCGCTCATCCTCTGTGTACTTTAAATAAACTGAAGCATTTAACACTTCCGGCAGACAACAACAACAACAGCAGCAGCTTCGACAGCGTGTGAATGTTTAGTTCAAGCTGAAAAACATACCAAAGATACTAAAAAAAAAAAGAAAATAAAAGAAGAGAAAACAAAACAAAACCCCGATTCATATTTACTTTAAGAGCCTGCTAATTTGTCACCAAAGAAAGATAACTGGCGCCTATTTTCTTAAGCAAACACCAGGAAAAGTAGGGATTATTTAGGGAAACCAGGATAAATGTTAAAGAAAAATGTTTTAAAAACATTATTAAAAATAATAATAAAATAAGGATATTAATAATATAATATTTTCTTAAACAAACACAAGAAAAAGTTGGATTAGTTAAGGGAACCAGGATAAAAGTCAAAGAAAAATCTTTAAAAACATAAATATTAATAATAATAAACATAAAATTAACTCTACTGTAAAAGTATATAAAATCTTTTTTTCATAAAGACTTTTCCATTTCCCTAAAGTCTAGAGAATGTGCATCTGTGTCTTACAAGTGCTAAGAGTAAAGTCAAAGAGAAAGACCGAGAAACTATTGCTACCAGGTATCCGAAAGATACGCCTAATCAATGCTAAGTGATCGTTTGAACTTCATCCTTTACAGATGTTGAAGTTGAACCTCATCGCTAATGAAGGTTGCATAAAAGCTATAGGAAACGTTAGATAAACCAGAGAAATCTTCAAGACCTGGAATCTATGAGAGAAGTGACAGTTCAACTTGATGTTATATATGATAATGATGTTTAGATACTTCTGATCAATACTATTTTTTTCTATAGATAATCATTATACAAGCTAGATACTTCATCTCTTCCTCTCTACATATGTATCTCCCTCTCCTCCCCCGTCCTCTTCTAAATGATTCTCAAACACGCACTGGAGAAAAGGAAGAGCCAGATGGAGAAAGAGATCGAGACAAAGTCGGAGCAATTTCAGTTTCAACTTGAGAAAAGACGTTCCCCGCTCAAGTGTATATAATGATGATTGTCATTTCTCATTGCCCCCTCCAAAAAAACATACAACACAACACACAGAACAGGATAGAGAGGCATAGAAGGAAATTGAGATAAAGGAGAGACAGCGAGAGGCAAAGAGAGACTGAGAACAGTGTCTGAGACATGGGACCAGCTTGGCCAAGAAAATTCTAAGTCAAGTAATTTAATTGCGTTCGCCCAGGAAATCGCAAATTTCCTGAACGGCAAATCTATGCTAAATTACGAAAAATGTACAAATTTTTTGTACATTTAATAGAATTAATAATTTGGTTTTAAAAGATGTTTATATTTTTCAAAGATTTGTTTGGCTTACAAGACTTGAATAATAAAAAATAAAATTTAATATAATATAAAGTCTAAAAACAATGAAAATGAACCTTTTCTTTATGTATTTATGGTATTTGCATAATAACAAATATAATTTCATATAATATAGAGTAAGTAAACAAGGAATTTTAAATATAAAATATAATTTTATTTAATAAATAGTATTAAATCAAATAATTTTGAACATTTTTTATATAATTTATGGTACTTGAATAATAAAAAATATAATTTATTACAAAAATAGTATAGTAAAGTAGCAAAAAATATGCTTTCATATAATATTAGGTATGAAAATATTCGAATTTTGAACCTTTTTAATGTAATTTATGATACTTCAGTAATAAAAAATATATTTTAATATAATATTAAGTATGAAAACAAAGAATATTGATTATTTTTAATATAATTGATACTTCTTTTTAAAATAAATGGGACCAAAGATAAAAACCTTAAAAATCGTATAATAATATGTATTTAAAATAATTTATTAAAGTTACGTTGATATTATTATTTAAATGTATTTTAAAAACATTTATAAAGATTTCTTTGATTTTAATTTTTAAACTTGATATTTAGTTTCTATTTAAATAAATGAAAGAAAACTATTTTCTTCAAGTTGAAGAAAGGCCCCTTGATTTTTCTAAAATACTTCTCCTTTGGCTAACATGCGGCCAATTGTCTCTCTGGTTTGTATGGGTAGAAACGTATCGGATCGGATCCCATGGCCAGATCGCGTGCATCTTGACAGGAGGGAGGAACATGGACGGACGGACGGATGGGAAGCGATCTTGAGGGGCGTGGCTGGAAAGGGGGCCCCAGCCCAAAAGCCTGGCCCTGGCCTGGCCAAGAAGAAACCGAACCGAACCAAACCAAACAACAAGACACTTTGGGTAATATCTATAAAAATTGCTGTTGGTCTGGTCTGGTCTGGTCTCTGGTCTCTCTCGACCAGGTCGAAAAGGAGAGGAGGGGTTCGGGTTCACTCGGGGCCTGATCGTTCGGTTCATTTCGCTTTGCTTCGTTCATTTGTTCTCGTCTTCGTCTTCATCTTCGTCTTCGTCTTCGGTTTCGTCTTCTTCGAGGTTGTCAGCCTTTTTGGAACCGTCCATGGAGTCTCTCTACCTCACGCCTCCTCCTCGATCGCGTTCAAGAACCAGCTATATAGCTATAGCACACAAAGGAGAGGCCCAGGCCAAGCCAAGAAGAAGAAGAAGAAACCCAAGAAAAGAAAAGAAGGCAAGACTAAGAAAAAATGAAAGAAAAATACAAGAAAAGAAAAGGAAAAAAAAAGTTCAACTCAAAACTTGTTCGGTCAGTGCGTCGCTTGTATGTATCTTGTATCGCGACGGCTCAATTGTATCTGTATCTGTGCGGCCGCTGCCAGTATCTGTATCTGTATCTGAGCCGACTTTGTATGTGTGCTGTGTTGCCATAAAGAAAACTCATTAAACTGGCCAAGGCAGAAAAGAGTAAGTCAGGGCGCACTAATTTACCGCGACTTTGCCTTCAGCAGCAGCAGCATCTTTAGGTTCTCCTCCGTGGCATCATTAAAAGTCAATAAAGCCGACCGAGATTTAGAATCCACAGAATCCATGCATTTTTCTACTCATATTTAATTGCTACCGACAAGTGTTGACTGTTTTCATAATTAGTTTAGCAGAAAGAAAATAGAAAATAAATAAAGAAAAAAAACAAGATCCATTTCAGGCATTTTCCCAAGACAAAACTTGGAAAGTTGTCAATACAGAGAAAGAGAGATGTAGCAAAGACCGGAGAGTTAGTCTGGGAAAATGGATTTTCATGTTTATGCAATGACTATGGGAATGACAAATAAGAACAAATGGCACACACTTTAAAAGAAAGAAGGAAAAAACTAAGGAAATTGATTGATTTATTGAGATTAACAAGCGGAAATCTTCGGCTTAATCCTTATGGATCAAAGAGATATAACAAACAGTCAGACTTTTAGTTAACTTTTTTGTTCATATATATTTTTAATATTATTTATTAATTAATAATGAAAATTAACTAAAATCGAGCGTAAAACATATATAAAAAATATCATAAAAACAGACTTTTAGTTAACTTATTCTGTTGAATATATACTTAATATTATTTATAAGTTAATGTAGTTACTAAACTAAAATAAAGCTCAATGAAATCTCTTAAAATATGGCAGCTCTACCTGATTCTACCTGATTGCAAAAATATATAAAACATTGCCAATGCTCGCTCGTTCTTTTCTCTCGTTCGGTTCAAGGTGTGTCCCGAAAATGAGAGAAAAAAAAGGAAAATAAACAGAAACAGGATCAGAGGCCTCGAACGGAACTGCTCTGCCAGATATCCAATGCCGTGTATATATACGTATATATATATATGCATGAAGGCAGGCTATCAAGTGACCAACAACAAGATTCTTCATCGCCTTATTTTTATTTTCCTTTTTGTTTATCAATTACAGGTTTTTTTTTTTGCTCGGAAAGGAAAGGAGTAACAGCAGATTTAACACTTGAAAAATTAGCCGATTTCATATGCCGTTTTTTTGTTTTTAATTAAGTCTTCTTAAGTTACTCGATGGGAAAGTTATATATACAAGTTATAATTTTTTAAGTGCCTTTTTTGGGCCATCGGCGGCGGCGGTGTCGATTAATTAATAAATGTGACAGTAAATGGCCGATAAGTGGTTGTCTCAAATTAATTGAGTTGCCTGAATATATGTTTCCTTTACAGAGAGACTCTGACTTTCACAATAAACGCGAGACGGCGGCCTTGGAAAGGGTTTTTAAGTCGTGGGAATTGAATTAAATGAATTTCAAATAAAGCTATTTAAGGTTTTTATAATTTTTGGGATAAAAAATTTACAGGTTTAGGTAATTTTTAAAATATATTTTCCAAGTCTCAAGTATCTTTATTTAAAGTAAATTAAGGAAATAATGTAAACAAAGAACTTAAGATCCATTGAGGCTTAAAGAATTGTTTCTTTTACAAAATCAAAAGTTTTCCCATCAATCCTAGATTCTTGAAAGCCTTCTTCTCTTAATTTTTGTTAGCATTAAATGAAGTTGCAACGCTGATGATCTATTCCGATCATAAAACGCTCATTTTATGAGCCATAACCATGGGTATGTACCCACTTAATGCCCGGAGTTATAATGCCATATAGTTGTATTTACTGAAAGACTAGGCAAGAGGGCTCCTAATAAAGGAACCGCCCGTGTGCGTGACTTACAAAAGTCAAGAAATATAGTTTTTAGGGTGCAGGATATATACAGGAAATAGCTATAAACAGGGAGAGAGAGAAAGAAAGATACTAATGTATCTGAGCGTTACTTCTAGGTAGGAGTTCGTCGTACTCTCTCCCTCTGTGTTTCTCTCTCTCCTGCTTGCTCGCTCTCCCCCCGTATATCGTAATTTGATCTTTGAGCAAACAGCAAAAAAGGACGCGCATGTGCAATATGCCAGGATTCAGGGGTTGCTCCTGTTCCTGTTCTTCCTGCTCCTGCTGTTTCGCTTCGCTCTTGCATCCAGAAGCCCAGCTGTCGTTTTATCCACACATCTTTATATATATATCTGTATATATCCCATATAGCTGCCGCCGCCATGTGATGAAATCGAATGCGGTGGTTGGTCCTCGAAACCGTTACGTGCTATAATATAATATTAAAACCTGCGAAGCCAAGGAGAAAAAAATACATGTCTGGCGGCAGCGATCACACAAGAGAGTTGAAGGAACTTGCAGGATTGGAGCTAATGGGGCGTAGAATTGAGAAATTACGATACACCGAAAATATCTTCAAGGATCTTAACTTCATCTCTCTCGAGAAAAGAGGAAATTTAATGAAAAACAACTTTAAAATCGGTTTCCTTCATATTGAAATATCTAAACTTAACTTTATTAAAAATTATCCTATATTCCTCAGAGATCTTTAAATATTTTTTACTGTGTATAAACAGTAAACATGATACATGCTTAAAAAAACATCTCTCGTTTTTTTTGTCGTTCAATTATGAAACTTTTTACTACCACTTCCTTTTGGGCTGGCTAATTTCTTGTAGCTACAAAAAATGCAAATATTTTGTCGCTCACAATCATCACACGATCCATCGCACATGGCCAATAAACCCAGTGAAAAAAAAAACCAACAAAAAATACAAAGAGAGAGTGAGAAAAGAAAGAGTTTAGGAGGCGGAAACCCGAGAGCTCAGGAAATGCCCAGGTAAAAGTTATCAAAATACTAGTTCAATGATCTCTGCAGCTGCAGCTAAAAAAAAAGAGTGGAGATACGGATATCTACCTTATGTCTAAAGATTCTGGAGTGTAGAAAATATTGATTTAATTACCACACAGAGTGTGCGGGGAATAGATCTTTATGTGCGTCGCCAAAAGCATGAGATTTGTTGCTGCAAAGTTGCTCTAGAAGGTATTATGGCTTTAATAAGAATTTGATAGAATTGTAATCCTTATTTGTGCTTTGTAACGGAATTGTACAGTCCAGAAAACGAATCCCAATGAACAAAATAATTTAAAATTATTTTTTATTGAAGAGGAAATCAAAACCTCGACTTACAACCCTATGTTTTAATATTTATTATCACAGTCATTGTGTTTTAGTATCTTGAGCTTCGATTTGACTAGGAACTTCTTTGAAAGAGACCCTCAGAGTCCCGAATAGCATTTCGGAATAAAGATGAACTATTTAGTTTGGGACCCCGATTCGATATCATCCACATGGCGTCCAATGACCTGGCAGACACTCTTGAAGAGCAGGCACTTCTTGCAAATGGAACCCGAGCTGATCATCTCCATCTTCTGGGAGGCTTCGGGGGCGTTCACCAGGTGGTTCTTCTTGAAGACCCTGACCAGTCTGGCTTCTATTTCGTCCATCGGTTCCGAGGGATCACGCCGCCGGGCCTGCATTGATTCCCATGGAGATGGAGCTTCCTCATCTTCTCGGGGTTTAGGTTTTGGTTCAGGTTTAGATTTAGGTACAGATTCAGACTCGGAATTGGTAGCATCCATCAAAATAGCCTCCAGAGAATCCATTTTCAGATGCTTTTTATTAATTATGACTCTCCAAATTAACCTTTTGCTAAAGAATAAAATTGTTCATGACATTCCGTCAAGTAGTGTTGCATTTTTGGCATTTACTGCAGAGATCTGGCAACTCCTTATCAAATTGGTAACTTTTATTTTGTTAAATCATGTTAACCACAAAATGTGAAAATTATTTGAACTAGAACTACAATTAAAATTACATTTAAAATTTGTATTTGAATCGAATCGTGACCATTAAAAGCTATATTGATTAGATATTTCAAAAAGTACATTTTTAATAAATAGTTTCTATGCATTTCACCACTTCTTTTGAAACTCTAAGCCTGCATTTCCAGCTAAAAATGTTCGAGTTCCCCGAAAGGTTGACATTCTCCTATGGGTACACCTACAACCGTTCCGATATTTACTTAATGATTAGACAAGAGCCGTTCCCATATGCAAATACAAGTACCTCCTGCCCTGTGTGCCATCTCTATGTATCTTGCCATCGTTTTCGAACTGTCCAAATAAACCCATATGTATATGTATATAATTTTGAAAAGTACGAGCTGGAAGGGAAGTTGTCGTCGTCCCATCGAAACGCAAATAACAAAGGAAAAATAAACGTTGGCAAAGAAAAGTCGCCTTTTTGCCGACGGTAAAAATTCATTTTTATTTTATACGAGTATTTCTTTGGTTTTGCTTCTCCTTCTTCTTTTTTTTTTTTGTCGAAAAGGTGGGCTTACAAATCTGAGAGAGCATGCGCAGTCAGCAGAGAGCCAGAGAGCAAGCGTGCAAGCGAGAGAGTTGGAGGGCGCAGTGAGAGAACGAGAGAAGCGAAGGAATGAAAGAGCGACCACCTGTCCGAAAACTGACAACAAAGCGAAGCGTAGGATGGCAGCAGAAAGGAGGCGAGCGAAAGAGCCAGAAAAAAGGCAAGCCAGGAAAGAAGAAGAAGAAGAAGAAGGAGAAGGAAGAGTATGAGGCAGCGAACAAGGGAGGTAGCGTGGAATGGAATAAAAATGGAGTGGGAATATGCTTGGAGTGCACACAGCACACATTTGAAAGATATATTTTTTAAGGTTCAATGGAAAACGATTCTTAGGTACATTTATTTAAAATTTCTAAGAGAAATTACAACTTCAAATATATACTTTAAGTGGAACGTTTTATTTTACAAAAATTATAGTAAATTGAATGGAATTAAAATGGTATTTTTATTAATCCAAGCATTAATATTATAAATAATTTATTACAAAAAATAATAGAGATAATGTAGGAATATTAAAAGGACTAATTATGACTTAATTGTAACTCTTATTAAGACTAATTTTTTAATATCGAGATTCAGAAGCCTGATCTAACTAGATCAGTATTCTTTACATATTTTAAGGAATACTTTTGGTATTTTTCATTATCAGTATGTTTTGTATTTTATAGTTTTACCATAAACTGAACTTTGAGGCTTTCCACAACTGTTTTTTAGTGTTTAAAATCCAAATATTTAATTGTTTTGAGTACTTTATTCAAGTTAACTTTTTAAAGCTGGAAATTAAGTTCAATTTAAGTTTCTAAACGGTTGAATAATGCCTGAAATAAACAATATCCTAGGATTCCGAAAGCCTTTCTGCAATTATTATTATTTTTCCCTATCTCTCCCTCTCTGTTCCTCAATGAGCGTGTGGTTTTCCCACCTACCCTTTGCACCCAGCTTTAGCACCCTTTTTGCTTCCCCCCTTTCATGGTTCGTTTTGTGGATCGCGTTGTCGCGTTTCCTTTTTACTCACCAGTTCCTTGGACGGTGCTTGGCAAATTCGCAAACGCCAGCGTCAGCAGCAGCAGTGGCAGCGACGCCGACAGCGATGCGGGCAGCGACGCCGTCAGAGCGTACATTTTGTTAATCCAAATCCGAGTGTTTAATGCGCGACTGCGACGTCGGCTGCGCTGCGATTGCATTGTAATCCAGTTTACCAAGTTTACCAGTTTTTTTTTCTACCGATTTTGTTTTTTTCGTATTTCACTCACTAAGTTTTTCGAGGGATTTTCTTTCGATTTAGAGAGATTCTTTAGGTGTTTCGTTGTTGCTCTTGGATAGTGTTTAGTATTTCGATTGTTTAAAGCTGTGCGTTGCTCCTTTATGTCGTATTTCTTATATTTTATAAATTAAAAGGAGTTCTTTGCCCGACGACGGCGACATTTTTTGGTTTTTCAAACAGCAAAAAATAATTGCAAAAAAAATAAGAAACGCTCTTTTGCTTTTCGCTTCTCTCTTTTCTCCTTTGTATTCGTATTTGTTGTTAACGAAGAAGAAGAATCAGGAGGAGGATCGGAGCTGAAATTCAAATTTCAAACGGACGCCACACGCGCTCTCTCTCACTCTCTCGCTTAGCTCCCTCTTTCTCGCACACATGCACACACGCGCGTCGCACACTTGCACAAAAAAGATCCGAGGTAGACACTTTTTTTTTTCGTAAAATCCGAGTTTTGACAGGATCCTTTGAAACCAAAAAAATAATTAATACGATTTCGGCGGCATTATTTTTGTGGCATATTTTCTGTTTCGGCGTTTTCGAGCGCCATTTCGAACTTTTCCTTCCGGTATTTTAATCCCTTTTTTCCTGGTTAATTTTCGTTTCACTCACTTTCAAAAAAAAGAATATGTTGTTATTTTTTTCCTTCTGTTTTGTGGTTCGTTTTTCGCGATCAGCTCTCTTTAGTCGTTAAGTCTTATACGTTGAAAAATCTAAGGAAGATCTTGGCAGACTTTTCAATTTCAATTCAACGCGGCAGAAATTCCATCTCCGCGGCACACCGCTTCATTGAGTGATTTTTGAGAGCTCGAATTTCAACGCCTTTCCGCAGCACAACCGCCTTCGTTGAAAATTTTTTTTTTCTGCCCGCCCGTTTCAAACCAGTCAGCTGTGTTGCGAGTTTAGCTTGTTTCCGGCTAAATCTGGCTTTTTAATGGAAAAGTTTATGTTATTTGAAACTGGTTTTATTACCTTAAAAAATTATTTTATTTTATATTTTATTTATTTATTATTTATGTTCAAGCAATATTTGCATTCGTGTGCATAATGTTACGAATAATTAACATATATTAACATATTCTATTTATATTTTGAGAGCTGAAATAATAATATTTTTGTTATTTATATATGTGAATATTTTCTCAATATTTCATATTGATTATTTAAGATCCGGAAAAAAAGAATTATCTCGTTAAATTAACTTTACAACTTAAATTTTGAGTGCGCTGAAAACAATAAGCTACTTATATTCCTATGCGATATTGGCACTTGAAATGACTTCCTTATCGTTGTCTAATGCCGAAGTTCATTATTCATTAAATTTTTGTTTAGTAATCACCATATAAACAAAATTGCAGAATACAATGGATTTGAATTTTGTTAAATATAATACTAAGCATAACATAATTAAAATAAAAACTTTAACTTACTTAAAAAAAACAAGTATAATTCATAACTTTTATTTTCCGTTTCCGTTTTGGACGTAATTTCGGGCTTGGCTGCTTCTGTTTTTACTTACTTTTGCAATAGTTTTGTCGATCTTATGTAAAATCGGAGATAAGGTCAGAAATAAATAATTTATGAAATAATGATCAAGCAATGATTTGGAGTAAACATTAATAGACCAACGAAATTGCAAATTGGATCCGATTTGACGAAAACACTGATTTTCGTTTTTAAAATCATAAACGGTAGAATATTGTGAATGAATGTGAAAACAGAAGAGGGGCTAATAAATTTTGTTGTTTATTTTTTTTATTCATTTGTTTGAAGCTATTTGTATTAAGTTGTTTTTTTTTTTAATTTTTATTTTATAATTTTAAGCTGTCTTAGCTTCTTTTCTCAGAGTCCAACTTATTTGAGGTCTTCTCATCACTGGCAAAACTTAAAGAGACTGTGTTTGGCACTGATAAAAATACAGAAAGTGTGACCGTAATTGGTTTGAAAAACACGAGAATAAAGTACGGTCAGAAATAACTTTATTTGCTCTTCTCACCTCCTGGATTTATGTACTTCGTACATTATTCTTCTTGGCGGGAACTTTTATTTGAAATATATCAAGGTTCAAGAACAATCTTTTCTATTTAATTTTTTCCCCGCTTTCCCTCCCGGAATATACTAAAAGTGTGCCCTCGCACAATATCCTAACGCCTTTAAACTTTCTAGTATATTTGTTTGCAGATCTTTAAAGACCTTAAAACTGCGGTAAATTATTTGCCTCTCGCTCTCTCTTACTGCTTTGATATAGTGCTTTTAAACTCCATACCGTACTTTATTTAGTGAAAAACTCTAGCTGCTGAATTAAAGCAATTCTGTGCCAATGTGGTCACGCCTGCGCTGTTTAAATATTGCAAAAAATACCGCAACATCTCGCTCAATATACCGAAAACATTCATTCCACGCAAAATACCGAACAAATACCGTAAAAAATCGATAAAAAATTTAACGAAGGTGGGAAACTTTGATGATATGGAGGGCAACTTGAATGAAATAGTGGGATATTTCTATGAAAAATTACTTGTGAAATCGAGTAAAACTGCGTATATATATATATATTGTCGTTCTAGATTGGAATTGAAAGCAATTGTAATAAAAATAGATTTATATTTATGTATTAAAGAAAAATACAAGGTGCACACTGGCGCCAATGCTAGCGGCTGTTACAGGCAATATTTGAAATTGTTCCATTTACATGCTTATGTATGTAAAATTGAATGTGCGGTGTAAAAAACGTTATTTGAATTTCTTATTTTAATCTTTTTTTATATATTAATTTTAGTCAGAAGCTTGCAACATTTTCCCATCTCGTTAAAATATTAAGTCCTGAAAAATCCCCAAACTTCCAAAGAATATAATAAAATAAAACGCTTTTATGTATTTTTTTATAGCATTTTGAAATATTTTTTATTTCAATCTTATTTCTTGTATTTTTTTTTATTTCAACTAATTTGAGTTGGTTTCGACTTAAAAATTAATTTCTGTTTCCGTTCCTCTTGCACGCACTTTGTTTTTAGTTTTTAGAGTTTTCTTGCATTTCTCTTTCCCTTTTCTCTTCTCTTTCCTTGCACTCTGCACTTTACATTTCTCATCCAGTGTCATTTTTGTTTTTCGTTTTGTAATAATTATAATTTACTTGGCTTAATAGGATTTGCATTTTGTTTTTATCGCTTTACTTTCTTTTGTTATTTTTAACGTCTATTTAATTGAACTCTTAATTGAATCGTTTGACAATTGATGTGAAAAATGTACTATCTTTCGTTTAAAAGCTCAGCGCGTAGCTCAAGGAAACAATTGAATAGTTTTGTTTTTTAAGTAAAATCAAGTGTCACAAGGTAAATGAAAAACATTTAAAGCATTTTCTGTATTACTCGCTATGTAAATATGCATGTATATTTGTGTATATATATGTTTCACAATTAAAAAAAAAAACGATTAATTACAGTATTGGCTTAATAATTTAAGAACCCAACAAGGAATCATAAGGCAGCATTTCTCGTGTAAAAAAAGGTTTACTTATCGCTTTCCCTTCTTCTTTTCTTTTTTTTTTTGGTAGATCGCTCAAATGTTTTACAAATTGTTGCTAAGCTTTGTTTTTTTTTTTATTTTTTAGTTGTAAGTTTAATGTTACCTTTTTTAAAATTGTTTACACTTACACTTACCACTAGGCAGGACCAAAAAAAAAAAACACAAAAAATTGTTATACTTCTGCTCTCCGTCCCGTTCTAATCTTAGCTAATTAATTCTCATTTAATTCAAGCGCTGACATACACATTTATGCTCTCTATATATACGATATACAGTTATCCATTCGATTTTAAGTTACATTTCTATTTTACTTTCCTTAAAGGCTAGACAAAAAAATGTTTTCAAGTTTTCACATGGATGCTTAATGCGCGGCAGTGTGTCCCAGTTACCCGATCAAGTTTTGATTTTGGATAGTGTGTGTGAAAATCAGGAGATTTTGGGATAATTTTTGAATATATTTATGGGTTGAATTTAAGTTGAATTCGGATTTATTTAGGGTTGATTTTGGAAAAATGCTGGGTTAATTCCGGGTTGATTTTGGATTTATTTCGGGTTCATATTGAGTTAATTTTGGGTTGATTTCGGATTTATTTCGAGTTGATTTCGTATTAAATTCCAGTTGATTTTGAATTTTTTTTTAAGAATGATTTCGGATTGATTTTGAGTTGATTTTGGGCTGATTTTGAAATTATTTGAGTTATACTTTGGTTTGGTTTTTGAGATAATTTTGAGTTGATTTTAATTTACTTTTAGGCTAATTTCGGCTTGAGTTGAGGATTCATTTTGAGTTGCTTTTAAAACATTTTCGGGTTGATTTTAGAAAAATTCCAGGTTTATTTCGGGTCGACTTTCGGTAAATTTTCGAGATATTTCAAGTTGATTTTGGAATAATTTTGGGATGATTTCCGATTGGTTTTGGATTTATTTCAAGTTGATTTGGAATAACTCTGAGCTGATTTATTATTAATTTCGGGTTAATTTATGATTAATTTTAATTTGATTTGGATTTATTTCTGGTTGATTTCGGATTGATTATGTTTTAATTTCAATTTGATTTTGGAATAATTTTGAGTTGATTTTGGATTAGTTTCGAGTTGGTTTTAGGATGATTTTAAATTAATTATGAGTTTATTCTGGATTTATTTCGGTTTGATTTGAGGTTGATTTTGTTTAATTTGAGTTGAATTTCGATTTATTTCAAGTAGATTTGTGTTAAATTAATATCTTTTGCGAAGCAAAACATATATAGAACCTAATTCTTTGTGATCTTCCCAGAATCCTCATCAGAAACACATTTGCTGAGCCATTTCAGTATTTTAGGATCAAGTTTTAAGCTCTTGGAAATTCTAGTGATGATGAGGAGGTTCCTTGTGTGCTTGGGACTTGTTTTAAAGGAATTTCAATGAAATATTTACATAATTTATTTATTTATAATAAAGTTAAAATAAAAAAATAGAAACTAAAAAACCTATCCATTCTTTTTGTGGTTTTCTTGATCGGGTCAAAGGGCAAATACTGCAATTGCTCTAAAAGTTCTCTCACTGCATTTAGTTAGTTTCTTTTCCCTATATTTATATATATGCATATCTCTATATACACGTACATATATATATATATTAGTCTAAAAATTTGATAAATTTTGGCTTCGAATTCGTTTTAGCTTGCTTTTAATAGTTTTTCATTTTCTTTTCTTTTTTTTTCATTTAGTTTGGATCTAACTACAGGCATTTAATAATTACTTTCGTATTTAATTGAATTGATTTCGGTTTTCATTAAAATTGTATGCAACTCGATGTTTAAAATAAACTTTTTAAGTTTCGTAGTCGGTTTTCTTCTTCTTTTTTTGTTATTATTTTGTATTTTGCTTTTTTCGATACGCTTCGTTTATTTGATATAAGATTTTCCTTTTTTTTTGGGTGATGACCCACTTGATAAATAGCTTAAAATTTGCACTAGTTGATATATAATTTTCCGCTTCGACATTGAGTTTTATTTTTATATATTTTTTTTTGCCATAAAATAATTAACGCTATAAATCACAATACGGTTTTTTGTTTTACTTTCTTTTTGTTTTTTGTTTCATGCTTTTCTTTTTTTGTTTTTCTATTTTAGTTTTGGGTTTTCATTTTTTGCTTTGCTTGTATCTACATGGGTAATATTTACTTTGGGTTTCAAGAGAATTATTTTTTTTAAGTGATTTTTCATGAAATGTTAATTTTTTTAAATTTTAAATACAGATTTTTGATGCATAAAATTAATAAAATCATAGAATTAGGAAAGAAATGCTATATAATTCGACTCCGATTAAGGTGAAATATGATTTAAACAAAACAAATTAAAATTACGAAAAAATACTAAAAATACTAAAAATACCAAAAATACTAAAAATACCAAACATACTAAAAATACCAAAAATTACTAAAAAAACGTATTATTTTCTTTTAAAATCAATTTAACCTTATTTCTTGGAATATTTATTTGTTTTTCTTTTACTATTTTTGGAACATTGATTGTGAATACCTTAATCGACGACGACACACCAGTTTCCTATGACATTTTTAATAGCTTTGTATTTTTTGGCCTATTGTATTTTAAAACTTAGAAAAGTGAATATTTCCCAGTGCAAGCCTTCTTTTTTTATATTAAATATACTATTTTCCTAAGTGAGAAAAAAAAACAATTACACACTAGAATTTTTTTTCCATTTATGAAAATTAGCATACTTTTTAAGGGATTACTAATGGCTCTGCTCTAATATTTATACGGTGTATATGCGTATCTTTCGACATTTCTCGATATTTTTCGATATTTCTCAATATTTCGATATGTCTCGATCTGTCGATATATCTCGAAATTTCGATATTTCTCGACTTTCCGATACTTCTCGATATTTCCCGATATTCCTCGATACTTTTCGATATCTTCCTCGCTTAGACATGTGTGGCCAGAGGTCCTTTCTGCGTGTGCCCCTTGCCATTGTTGGGCAGTATAAATTGCCCCGATGGACTCTGGGCACACTGGGCACCACTACTTCCGCCGCCTCCTCCTCCTCCTGCTGCTAGGGGCGTGGCCGCCAAGGTGTTGCTGCTGGCGGTTAAATTCGAACTACTACCGCTGACACTGCCCCCCGCACCACCGCCCACGCCGCCGGGCATAATGCCGCTGGGCGTTGAGCCACTATTGCCACTGAGATTACCCACCGGACTTGTGGTGATCACTGCCCCACCGCTAAAGTGCCGCAGGCCGCCGCTGCCATGGTGGGCATGGTGGCCATGGCGGGCGGCATGATAGGGCGGTGGGGCGGGCGTGGCCGCTGGATTGGCGGTGCTCGGCGGCGGTAGCGGTGGCAGCAGCGAGGAGTTTGTCCTTAAATACGGATTGCCATAGATGGCGCTGAAGCGGCTGTCGATGCCATTCTGAAGCAGCGGTTGACCTGGAAGAATTAAAGGAAAGACAAGGATTAATTTTAGGAAAAATCTAAGGATAAGTCTTGGGAAAAATCTTGGAAAAATTAGAAAAAACTTCAAAGAGAAAACCCGTAGAAAACTCACCCAAAAATCCATTGGCCTGCTGTGATTGCTGCAGTTCGTGTCGCTGATTTCGTGGCAAACTGGCCCCGCCTCCGCTCGCTCCGCCGCCTCCATTAAGAGCTGCACCAGCAGCAGCGGCGGCGGCGGAGGCTTCGCCGGCGGCAGCGGAATGCGGCAAGGTGGCCGAGTTCATGCCACCGTTCTTGGGCTTGCCACCCACCAATACTGCCGTTGCCGCCCCCGCTGTCGCCGCACCACCACCTTCCCCCGGCGGACTGTAGTCCAAGGCATACTCGAAATAATGGGCATAACCATTGGCCTGGGGACTCTCCTTGTAGGCGGTCTCCTGCTGATTCTTCAGATTCTTGATATGACACTGACGGTTATAGCGATCGCCGCCGGTAAAATCACCGGAGAAACGCTCATCGAACTTCACGGGTCCCGCCAGAGGCACACCCAAGGTGGCGCCCTTCATCTGGACATCCGGCATGGGGGATTGATTTAGATTAATGGCCAAACCATCGCCACCACCCGCCTCCGAGTACTCCACATCGTAGGCCTTGGAGCGGAGCTCGCTCTTCAGTTCGTTTAGCTTGTCGCCGCCCCGCGATGCCTCCGGTATCACATCCGCCGGCATGGGCTTCTTCCGGCTGCGTCGCTTCCTATACACAATGATGATCATCACAATCATTAGGATAATGGCCACGGAGAACATGGAGCCCATGACGACGAGCAGGACGGGAATGCTGCCCGCCTCGCGGACCAGAGTGATGACCAGGGAATCCCCGCCGTATGAGTTCATCACCGTGCAGTTGTAGCGCCCGAAATGCGAGGCTTTGCTGTCCCGAATGATGAGGGCTGCCCGCACACCCTCCGGCAGGTGGTGCTCCTCGAAGATGTATATATCCGGATCGGCGCTGCTCATGTTGATCACTTTGCCCTCAAAGGACCACAGGATATGCTCTGCCTTGGGTATGCTAAAGGCCAGGCAATCGATTTTCACGCGTCCTCCGACGCCGCCAAACTGAACCTTGTGCGAGGTGATGATGGGAGCTCGCTTCACATAAACCGTGGCCTCGGCCCCGATTTCGGGAAAGCCATTGACAACCGCCTTGCAGAAATAACGGCCGGCATTCTCGCTTGTCACCTTCAGCTTCAGCTCGGCACTGCGACCCACGATCTGTAGAGAATATATACAAATTAATACCTTGGACTGGGCTTTAGTTTTAAGCTCTTACCTGATCGGAGTTCTCGTTGATCCATTCAATCTCCGGCTTGGGATTGCCGGCCACCTCGCAGCGCATGCTCACCGTGGCGCCCAGATCGGCTTCCACGCTTACAGGTCGCTGGCGGAAAACGGGACCAACTGGATGGAAAAAAATATAAGGATTAATTAGGAATCAGGATCTATATATAATGTATATGATGTGCTAGTGCTGGAAATTATTTGATTTTCGGTGAAACGATTTAATAAAACAGAAAGATAAAACAAATCGATTTAAATCGATTTTATAAAATATTTAATACATTGATTTAAGCTGATTTTATAAAAAAATATATATAAAATAAATCGGTTTAAATCGATTAAAACCGATTAAAAAAATATGTAATAGAGCTGGGAATATAAGATTTTCGGTAAATCGCTTTTTTTTAATATCAATAAAATAAATCGATTAAAATTATTTTATGTAAAAAACATACATTTTTGTATGGAAGGTATTTCCGATTTAAATCGATTAAAATTTAATCCGATTAAAATTGAAATCAATTAAAATTTAAATCGATTAAAATCGAAAATACTTTCCGTTAAAAAAATTGTGTTTTTTTGGCTTAAAATAATTAAAATTTTGTATGCATATGCTTCGAAGATTTTTATTCTTATTGTTCTTTACATGTAATCTATGAATATTTGATTTAAATAATAATCTTTTTAGTAAAATTAATATGTATAATTATATTTTTGCTTCAAATTACACGATACTTAAATATAAATTTTCATATATTTATAATATATAATGAAATATTAAAAAATATAACATTTCAAAAATTTTGTTTATAATTTCCATGAAGAATTGGAACTTTTTCGGTTTAATTGATTTTAAAAATTTATATCTATGTATCGCATAATTGAGGAAAATCGAATAATCGATTATAGAATTTATATTATAAAATAAAAAATATAAAATGTAAAACTTGTATTTATATTTTCCATGTGGCTTTCTAAGAAGTGTTGTAACTTTTTTGATTAAATCAAATTATGTATCGCATAATTGAATAAATCGATTTAACGATTATAGAATCGATATTATAAAAATATCGGTTAAATCGATTTTGAAAATTTATATCGCATAATTCAAAAATATCGATCAATAGATTATAGAATCGATATTATTTCCATCTCTAATATGTATTCAATAAAGAAAAACGTACAGCTTATGTCCAAAGTCTCGCTCTCCTCGCTTTTGCCCACCGCATTCATGACCTCACACTTGACACTCGCCTCGTGATATTGCCGGGTTACATTGTGTATGATCTGTATAATATATATAAACCATATTAATCCGTTATTTCAAACTATATACTTAATATATAACCCAAGGAATACTCACCATTTTGGTGGTAAAATCCCCCGTCATTAGTTCGTCATTGATGAACCACCGATAGCTGAGTTCATGGGGATTCGCATCCGCCTGGCAGCTGAGTATGACCTCGGCGCCTTCGGGTATTTTGCCACCCGCCAGGGCACCACCCACCACGGAAACGGTGACCTTGGGTGCATACTTCACCTCCAGCAGGAGTTTCGCCGATCTGTATGTCCTGTCCGCCGTATTTTGTGCCTGACACGTGAAGGTGGTATTGTGATGCTCCTTCTTGGGGGCCAGCTTTAAGATCGACTTGGCCGTTATCCTGCGGGAATCCGCCAATGGTTCCTTCACATACTCAATGCCCTTGGTTAGGACATTTCCAAGACCATCGATCCAGGTGATTTCCGCTGCCGGCTTGCCGCCCACCGAGACGCATTCAAGTTCAATTTCCCGATCCTCGGTGGTGACCAGGTAGTCGCCTTGCAGGATCTTTGGTGCCTCCGGTGGCACCAGTACCGTTAGCTTGGCAAATCTCGAACGGATGCCCTGCTCGCCCTGCGGCCCCGGGCCCACCTGGCACTGGTACTTGGCATCGTCGTCCAGCATCAGCGGGTAAATGTCCAGGGAGAAGTCACCCTCCTCATCGCTGCCCACCATCGAGTACCGCTCGAAGCCGCTCAGGTTCCGGTGCTGGCCGAGGCCGAAGTCATCCTTGGTCCACTGCAGAGCTCCCACCTTCTCCATCACCCGGCAGGGCAGCGTGACCCTGGATCCTACGACGGCGGTCTGATCCTGCGGCTCCATGGCAAAGTGCTGGCCGCCATTGTCGCCGCTTTTGGGCTTGTTCTCCTCGTTGTTGGAGCTGGAACTGGATGAGGACGAGGAGGAGCTGGAGCTGGAGCTGGAGCCGGAGCTGGAGGAGTCGCTGTGATGTGAATTCTGATTGGATTTGTTCTTCTTCGATTTGGCTTGGACGGCAATTGGTTGGAGAAGGATGAGGACCATCAGAAGCATGAGGATCACAGGCAGCACCAGTTGGCGACTGCCTTGAGTTTTCTTCATTTTCAACAAAATTGTTAACTCGTCTAAAAGGGGGAAAAAGAGAGAAAGTAGTACAATAAGAATTATTTTGGAAGATTTTTAAATTTAAATAAATTAATAAGTGTATTCAATATTTAAATGAAATTTATTTTTAACTTAAAAAGAGAAAAAGATAGAGCAAGGAGTAAATGTAGAATGTTTTGGAACATTTTTACATTTAAATAAATTTGTTAATTAACTTATATAGTTAAATATTTTGTATTTTTAACTTAATATTCTTTATATATTCTACTATCAACTGTTGAGTTATTTTATAGATTTTCTAAGCTTTTTTAAATATATTTAAAAAGAGAATTTTTAATATAAAAACTAAATTGTATTTTAAATATTATATTTCTAGTTTTTAACTTGATATTCTATATATATTCTGCTCTAAGCTGTTGAGTTATTTTATAGCTTCGTATTTTTACATTTCAGTAAATTTACAAAGGAAATTTTTAATATTAAAACTAAACTGTATTTTAAATATTATATTTCTAGCTTTTAACTAAGACTGTTGATTTATTATGCTCTCATCTGTTGACATTTTCTATGGCTTCTGTTCTGTTTTAATATATTTTATATCTTTTATGATTCCAACTCTTGGTATTATTTCTTTTAAATTTATTTAAAATTCCTTTTCAACTATTTAATCTCATATCCTTTTTGCCGCTTTAATCACTAGATATATAATCTTTTCCCTTAATTAAATTACTGCCTTAAATCTGTGAAAACAGATGCCATAAAAATATAATTAAAAGCTGAAAAAGAAAACTGCCTCAAATAAACCCGAGCAAGATCCCCTTTCACCTTTCACCTTTTCACCCCTGCTTACATGGCAAACGAATGCAATAAAATCCGTTTTTGTGGGTCAAGTTTAAACCAAATGAAAGACCTGAATATCTGTTCAAAAGAGAAAAAAAAAAATGAAAAAGGAAAACTAGGTGTAGTGTGTGTGTGTGGGTGTTGCTGTCAGCTGTCTGGTTTTTCTTTTTTTTTAAATCATGAACTGTAGCAGACGGCCAGGAATTCAACTTTTAGTAACTGCTAAGCTGTACAAGTATTCATACAGGCAAAGTAATAATTATTTTAAGAGAATAAAATAAAGAAATATATAAGAATAATTTTAAAAATATATTTCAAAGCTTAGTTTACAATTAAGTAGAATAAATAAAGTAAAAACATATCTCAAAAACAAAAGAATTTAAGGAACATCTAGAAAGATAATTTGCTTGGTTTTTAAGCTTTCTTTTTGCTTAAAATTAATTTAGTTTCTAAGCAAATACACAGATTTTCCTTTACTTTATTTTATTAAAATAAAAAATATATATCAAGATATATGTGTTTTAACTTTAAAAACAAGAAATTGAAACATATATTTCAAGCGTATCTTGTTCAAGTTTTGTTTCTTCCCTTTTTTTTTGTAACACTTTTTTGTGCGCCTATTTTGTTGTTGTTGTTGTATTTTCCGTTTCGGTTTGCGTACATTTCCTCGCATCCATTTTTCCATTTTCCGCGACTGAATGCAACCCACACACACACACACACACACACACACACTGGCACTTACACTCACACTGGCGTATAAACAAACAGGCCACCAGAACATATGTATGACATATGCGATAGGAGTCTTTCCAACGCCCCCCCCCCCCCCCCCCCCCCCAGTTTTCCACACTTTTCCACACATTTAGTCCACTTTTACACCCACTTTTACACCCACTCTTAGCCCAGTGTTCATCCTCGCTTGTCAGTCTGAGTTTGGCCTTGGCATTTGCGGCTTTTGTTTGTTTTTCCCAATTTCTTTTTCTTTCATTACTTTTTTTCTGTATTTTTTTTGTATTTCTCTTTTTTTTTTGTTGCTTTTCTGTTTTCCAAGAACGTTTAAAGCCCAAAGAAAAGCCTGTTGATGCTAGCGAAGCCCTGGAAATTTAATTGATTTAAAAATAAATAATAATATTTAAGTTTATCTAAGAAGTTTTTTAAGGAAATGCCTAGGTTCTTGTTTTTTAAAAATTTAAGTATATATTTTTTGGTTGCATTGGTTTTACCCTATCCTTGCTCTTCCCTAAAAGGTAATGCTAACGATTTCATCGGATTGCCGCCACCTTTTGAGGGTACAAAAAAAAACCAACAGAAAAGCAAAACAACGAAACGGAAAAGCCAAAAAAAAGAAGATGTTGAAAAGCTGGAAAAACGCAAAAAAATATAGCTGGGAAAACACGCTTAAAACGTTAACGAAACGCGTCGAAAGACGGCTGAGCAGCGAGGATATATATATATCCTCTGATTCGCACAGAAAAAACCACCCAATCCATATCCCTGTCGCTATCGCTATCGCTGTAGCTGCGGCTATAGCCACATGGCTATATTCCTTGCACTCCGACGTATCGTTGGATTTGATACCCTTTCTTCCTTGAAACGGGGTACTTTGATTTAAGGACTTTCCATGTTGTATATATAATTATCAAGTAAAATATAATAAAATATCTTATATATTCTGTATATTAATTGTATTATTTTGTGTCTGTAAATAAAACAAACAATTAGATAACTAGAAAAATGCTCACTTTGAGACTTTGCCTGACCAGCCCTGCTTTATTTTAAAATACAGATTTTAGACCTTTTAAAAATAGCTAAAGCTATTGTAAAAATCCACTTGCAGTTTCAATTTATTTTGTATAAAAATATATTCTGATTTGAATATTTATATATTATATTTTATTATATATATATATTTATATATTTTTGATTTATGAACTTTCCCTATATATAAAACATATATAATAAAATCTATAAAAATTTTATAAAAGTTGTATCATTTTTTGTTTGTAAGCAAAAGAAATAATTATGTAGCTAGAAAAATGCTCACTTTGAGACTTTGCCTGGCCACCCCTGCTTTTGTTTAAAATGCTGATTTTAGGTCTTTTAAAAAGATCTAAAGCTAGTGTAAAAATCCACTTGCAGTTCCAATTTATTTTGCATATATACATATATATATATATCCTGCTTTTGGGTATTCAAAGGTACCATTCAACCTGTGCTTTTCCCCCGGCTTTTGGTGCTTTTCCTCTCTTCTGTTGCTTGTTTACCAGCGCCATGATTTACGGCATTTGCACTTTGACTGCGACTGTGTTCCACTGTCCGTCTGTCCGTCCGTCCGTGGCCGTGTTCGTGTCCGTCCTTGTCCGTAATGCCCGTTCGCTTTGTGTGTGTGTATGTGTGTGTCCGGCGGCACATATAGAGCCGGAAATGCCCGGCATGCGTATGAGCCAGGTGATATTGGAAGGAATGGGGGAGGTAAGGGGACTGGGAAAAACTTTGGATAGCTCAGAGTGCTCCGTGCTCCGGGCTCCGGACTCCGGACTCCGGACTCCCAGCTCCATGCTCGGTGCTCGCTTCGCTGGCAGCAATATGCTTGCCTAAATTATTAAAAATTATAATAAAATTTTTATGACCATAAAAGGCCACCGAACGAAAGCCGCTTTGGCAATGGGGGAATCCTCCTCGCCGGCCATCTAGCCACTTTTCCCCACCGCTTTTCCTTACCACCCTCTCTCCCCCTCCCCCTCTCGGCTAGTACCATTTTCCCCGGGGGGTTCTTTGGGTCCTTGGGCCGAAAGTTGTACAGGAAATGACTGGACATGATTTTTCGTGCACACATAACTTTTGTTTTTAGTTGCGGTAGATTCTCGTTGGATAGTAAAAACCACTTCCCCGATAGTCTTCCCCAATTCCCCCCCCCTCCGTAATTTTCCTGGCTTTTCTTTTGCGTGCGCTGAAGCTTTCTTTTTGGGGGGAACTTTGCTTTTATGTACTTCCAGGCGAGACATTAAAATTACTCGCCATCCCGCTCTGGTCTCCAGTGTCACTTGGTTTTTATTGTCCTCAAGATCATGAATTACTATAATCACTACGATTGTCCAGAGTTATGTGAGGTGGAACTACAACTGCGAGTACGTAATAGTGAGTAATATATGTAAAAAATAAAAAAATGTACATGCCAGACTCTATTATCATCTGAGCCGAGTTAACAAAATTCTTTTTGTAATAATAATAAGGGGGAAAATTATGTGAAAAATCTAAATTTTTTAGTACAAAATTTATAAGAGTTAGGTACACAAAAATATGCATTTAAGAGGAACTTAAGTTGTGATCAAAACTAGGCATTGTAATATTTAAGGACCCAAATGTAAATTGTAACATTTTGTGGCATACTTTTGGGCTTTATATTTAAAGTATTTCAAAACAAGTCTTATTTTTTTATTTAGTTAAAGTTGCAAAAATATTAAGTAATATATGTAAAAAATATATATGCCAAAGTTTATTAACCCCACGCTGTAAAACTAATTATTTTTGTAGTAAAAATAAAAGGGAATAATGGTTGAAATACGTAAATTGTATGCATAAAATAAATCTGAGACGAGAGTATAGAAACATATATGTTTTAAATCAATTTAAATGGTGTGAAAAGCTATATAGGCAATATTAGAGGTATTTAAGCTGTAAAATGTAAATCGAAACATTTTGTGGCATACTTTTGGGCTGCATTTCAAGTGATTTCAAATCTACTTTTATTTATTTTCCTTGTATTTTCTTTAACTTAAAGTTGGTAGAGTTTTCAATTTATTTTAAGGAGTTTATAGGGCATTCTAACAAGTTAAACAAATCTTTATCATTTCAAATTGCTGACTCTATAGTCTATTTTCTATATTCACTTGATTAGAACAGTTCGGTGACTGTACTTTTTTTTGTTTCCTATTTTTTTTTTTGTTTTGTTTGCTTTTTCCAAAATACGGGCATTAACATAAACATTTCCCGAGACCCCACCTGAAGTTCCAACTTTACTTTTCAGCTAGTTTCCTTTCGCTTGTGCGAGTAACCCATTTCCTTTTTGCGCTCTGTCTTTACCCTCCTTTCTCCCTTCCTCCTACTTTTCCTGGCCCGCTTCAGACATTATTCCCATACCATTTCCCCCGCATTTTCCAGCATTTGCTGCGTTTTGTTTTGTTTATTGTAATTGCAGACTGTCAGCGTTGTTGTTGTTTTTGTTGCTACTTTTAGTTGGTTTTAGTTGAGTTTTGTTGTTGCTGGAAACGCACGTGCTGAAAATGCCACCGCAGAAGGAGCAGAGAGCGAGCTGGGGATAGTGTTGGCGAGCGAAAGAGATGGCAAGCAGGGGCACAGAGAGAAAAGAATTTGTCTTTTAAAATTTTGTAGAAATAATTACAATTTAAAAAGTTCTTGGGAAATGGAAATCTGCTAAGATGGCGGCGAAAAGTATGCTAGTATTTTATGATCGATAATGTTGCATACTTTTGGGCAATTTTCTCTAAAATCTTATATAAATCTATAAAAAATATATATTATATTTAAAGAAGTATAGATTTTAAGTTTTTTAATTATTTAAAACGAAATAAAAACTTTTTAAAAGTAAATTTGTATTATATATTGTGCTCAGTGCATAGAGGCAACCAAGCCGGAGACGGGAAAAATTAAAAAAAAAAGAAAACAACAAAAAAAACACATGCCACGAAAACGCTAATGACACACACACACACACACACACACACAGAAGGCAGTGTCCTAGAGAAGGAAGGGGTAGAGGGAGAGGTGCGAGGTGTGCGAGGGTGTTTCCCAACATTATGTTAATTAGATCCCTCACGAAGGAATTTTCGCTGGAAATATCTTTCATTCGCAGCATTTGAGTAAACAAAAGTTTGTGCCTTCTTCCTTTGGAAAACTACGCCACACACACACACACACACGTGCAGTGCTCCCTTTCTGGATTGTCATGTGTTTATTATTATCATTATCCTTTTTTTTCTCCTTTTTTTTCAAGAGAAGTTTTATTTTTTAAACAAAGGCAACAACTTGAAAATGGAGTGTAAAAAGGTAGACACAAAAATAAAAATGCAATTTGAAATCTTAACAAGGAAATTAAAGGTGTAAAAAAGCTGCCAATTTGTTGAGAGTTGCCAGATCTCTGAAGTAAATGTCAAAAATGCAACACTACTTGACGGAATGTCATGAACAATTTTATTCTTTAGCAAAAGGTTAATTTGGAGAGTCATAATTAATAAAAAGCATCTGAAAATGGATTCTCTGGAGGCTATTTTGATTGATGCTTCCAATTCCGAGTCTGAATCTGTACCTAAATCTAAACCCCGAGAAGATGAGGAAGCTCCATCTCCATGGGAATCGATGCAGGCCCGGCGGCGTGATCCCTCGGAACCAATGGACGAAATAGAAGCCAGACTGGTCAAGGTCTTCAAGAAGAACCACTTGGTGAACGCCCCCGAAGCCTCCCAGAAGATGGAGATGATCAGCTCGGGTTCCATTTGCAAGAAGTGCCTGCTCTTCAAGAGTGTCTGCCAGGTCATTGGACGCCATGTGGATGATATCGAATCGGGGTCCCAAACTAAATAGTTTATCTCTATTCCGAAATGCTATTCGGGACTCTGAGGGTCTCTTTCAAAGAAGTTCCTAGTCAAATCGAAGCTGGTGACACTAAACCAGCACTACAATTATGCCATAACAATGACTGTGAAAATAAATATTCGAACATTGGGTTTAAAGTTGAGATTTTGATTCCCTTTTACATATAAAATAATTATTAAATTACTTATTGGGATTCGTCTTTTAGACTGTACAATTCGTTTAAAAAATACAACAAAATATTACAATATTAATATAACTTACATAAAGACCTGCATTTGCCACTAAAATTTGGCTCTTGGTAGACTTTAAACATTTTTCTTGCTTGCAACAACAAATCATATGCGTTTGGCGACGCACATAAAGCTGTAGTAGTCTAGCTACGCTGTTGCTTTTCCCCTTATATAACAAATATAACAATTTTTTATATTTTAAATTAATTAAACAATAACAACTGCTTCCAGCCAAAGAAAAGGCTCCACCTCCCCAAAAGAAAAATTAAGAAAAACCTAATCAATTCAATGTTGCTCAGATGCTAATTCTTCTTCCTCTTTGACGCTCATCAGTGGCAGCCATAAATTAGTCCGTGGGCGTTGGGAGTGTGGGCGTGTGGGCGTGGCCAGGCCAATAAATTCATCAATTTTTCGGGTGTCAAAGAAAAATACAAATAAGCCAAGAAAAACATGAAGAGGTGGCTCTGAGCGCAAAAGTTTCAGCGCCGCCTTTGCACTTTGAAAGAGAAAGAGAGAGAGGGAGGCAACGCCCCCAAGGTCAAAGCCCACTTGGGTGCTTTCTCCCTCCCCTTACCACCCATCTGCTACCCCCCTTTTTGGGCCACTCCAGCTGAAGCCTTTTAATTGAATATTAATAACAAAATCCTGCATATTAAACAGAGGCTGGCAACAAAGCAACTTCAACATCAGGAACACAAGCAGCCGCAGAATGGACGAGGACCTTTTGTTAATATATGCACACATCTGTGTGGCACTACACTGAGAGAAAAATCTCACCAAAATTGGGAGGTTTTCTTAACTAAAATATATATGTTTTTCTTTTTGACAAAGTAAATATATCAAAAAATAATTTATCTTTCCCTTAAAGTTGGTTAAATCGGAACCAAATAGATCCCTATATTTATAAGCATTATTTCTCGCTGTGCATATGTCTGTGTGGTGTAACCTCTCTGTTCCATATCCTGGCCAGCAGTTCGGACTGTGCTCCTGACGATGTCAAATGTTAATGCAATCAAATTGGAACCTCATTCAGTTCAAAGGCGAGGAGTGCGAATAAGACAGGGCGCGACCAGGGGTGCTGGTGGTGGGGGGATTAAGGAGATTGGGGGGGGGGGGGGGNNGGGGGGGGGGGGAGCAGCACTAAATTCAATTATGCATGTAGGGGAGGGGAGGGGAGGGGGCAGAGGGATATAGAGAAGATTAAGACCAAGCTGGAACGTGTCCTTCTTCTACTATTTTTTTTTGTTGCGCCATCGAAATGGTGGAAGTCCTTAAAGTTCAGATTAAAGTTCTCACTAAATGTACACACTAAAAAACATTAAATTTATCATATTTCCCTTTCTAATTTATTTTTAAATTATGTGTTAAACAATAACAAAGCTTTAATAAAGAAAATAAGTAGCAGGTTTATTCTGTGCTCGCATGGTCACACTATTAAGTTAAGTTCTACTCTAAAATTTTAAATTTACACAAAAAAACATTAAATTAATTAAATATATAATAAATAAAATCCAGCATTGTGCCTAAGTGTTTTACAGTAGTAAAACCTTGATTAATTATAATTTTTATTAAAAGAAGGTCACATCTCAAATGAAAGTTCAATACAAAAAGGCACAAAAATCAACAAGGATTAACAATAAACCCAAATTATATGTTCTTAAGTACATTTAATGTAGGAACTTTAAATTTATAAACATTTAAAACCATTATAAATTAATACATTTTTATAAAACCCTGTTTTTTTTTAGTATTTTTCTGTACAGCAAGCACGGTCACACCAATAAAAAGTTGTTTTGTTACAAATGGTTCACAGTGTGCCCTGAGCAAAGTGTCTTTTGAAAAAGTTTACATTCACAAGCTATCCAGGCCCCAAAATCATTTTCAAGACAGCAGTCAAACCGTTCAGTTTTATTTTTGATTTGTCCTTGGTTTTTTTTTGTATCATTTTTTATTTTGCACTTTTATCTAAATTCTATATGTTTCTTGTTGAACTTATTTACTTTCAACATCGACTGGTGACCAAGCAGAGTTTTACGCATGGTTTGCTTTCTTTTCTTTATATATTATTTTTTTTGATTTGATTTTAATTTATTTTGTTTTAAGTTTCATCTTTCTTGTATATAATTTTCGCAAAAACTTATTTTTTAGTTCTAGATCTCAAAACTAAGATGCTTGGGTAACATAGCTTTGGGCTGAAGATCGCACATACTATAAAAAAACTCTGTTAATTTTAGTTTATAGATTTTCTCTATATATTATATTAAAACTCATATTTTCCATTTTCTCTTTGAGAAATTTGACCTAACTATCAGGAAAATATTTTATGTTCTTCCTACACGAATATACGGAACTCTATAGGGAATAAAGCAGCAAAGAATTCAGTTGCCTGATTCTCTCGCTTGCCTCTTGCTGAACTGGGCAGTATTCCTGTTCCACACTGAATTCTAGCATGATGCAAAGTCCAACCTGAGGGGGTGCTATCAACCCCTCAAAAGTCCCCCCTTTTAACCCGCTGCTCCCGCTTTTTCCCCTCGCTATGGCCCCCCGCCAGTGGCGCGCAATTAAATCGATATTACGCGAGCCTGAGCCTGAAGCCTGCCTAATTGCGGATGACACGAAATTGTTTGCGCTATAACAATAAAGCAAAGCTCCCTCCCAAACACCCACTCCACCCCCAGCCAGCCTCACCGCCCCCCTTTTGGCACCTCTAATACACAAGAGGTGATGGTCAGTGGCGTTGTCACAAAGGGAAATTAATTATAACGAGGCGTTTAATGCAGAAAAAGTTCAATAATTATTTATTGCAATCTTGCAGGGTATCATGAGTGAAGGTGGTTTTTTTGTGACTATATAAATCTATATAAATAAATAAATATATATTCTTGATCAGCATCAACAGACTGTCCTAAAATATTTATATTTATTATTTATTTATTTATTTTGTTGAAATATGGAAACTAAGAAAAAAAAAATACGATCCACTCTTTTTGTTGCCAATTTTGAAATTTGGAGTTTTTTTTGCCAGTTTATTAATTTGTGATTGAAAAAATGTTCACTAAATATAACATTTAATTTAAAATTAATTAAATATTTATAATGAGTTCCCAAAAAACCTGAGTCCCTACGTCACTGTCACATCTTTGAGAACTCCCTTCTTCTCTCTCTAACTCTCCACTAACTATCACTGGTTGTCTCTTTCGACCCCCGCCCCGCCCCCGGTGGCCAAAGTTCAAATGTTGGCCTTTCTTGACCCTTGGCGTAAGTGCTGCACAATATTGACACTAGATGGCGCTGCCAAGTGATTGAGCGCTGTGAATTTCTAATTGGAAATTGATTTAATCGGAATCCGTTGAATGCCGCGCGAATGGAGGAGTTAACTCTGTAATTAACTCCGGGGGAAATATTTCATTACTTTGCCATCTGCCACCGGCCACCGGCTTGTTGTTGGCCCTAAAGATTTAAAGGCGGATTCTATAATTTATTCAAGGGCTTTTTCGAATGCTTAATGCACACGCACACACACAGAAAAGGTGAACAATTTAAATAAAAAAGTTATAAAAATATAAATAAGTATTAGCAAATTATATTAGTGATATATTTACCAAGAAACTAAGTACTTGAATCATAAATGCAGAGTTTTTATGCTTTACCTTACTTAGAAAAGGTTTTTTTATAAGGTATTTTTCACAGGACCTTAGACAGAGTTCCTTAATTATCTCCAGCTTACCTAGAAAAAAGAAGAAAACGAAGGAAAATTTAATAAATTTCTTTAAGAAAGTATTTAATATATAGATTTCAGCTTATAATAATATAATTAATTATAATACATTAATATCTAACGTTTAAATAAATTAGTTTTAAATATAATTATCTTAAACTTGCATTTCCCACAGTGTATCCCCCTTCAGCCCCCCAAAAAAAGGGGACTTAACCAGAAAGGGTCGACGTCTCCTGAGCGATTTACCAAAAGGCTCACAAAATGATTTTAAATTCCCCAAATGAGCTTAGGTACGAATTTCTCAAAAACAACAACAACAACAACAACAACAGAATGGAAAACCATTTAAAGCGTTTAAGTAAAGTGTGCTAGAAGAAGAAGCAGAAGGAAAAAAAGGGACGAAAGCACAATGCAATATGTGTGCGTGTCCATTCATGTGCAACAAGGCAGGCGCCTGCCTGCCATCAGGGAAATTCTGGCTGCTTCTCCTTATTGTATTTTTTCCTTGAGCCCTTCCCTGTCTTCCTTTGGTTTTTTTTTCTTTTTGTGTTATTGTTGCAAGGAGAGAGAGAGAGAGATACGTAGTAGTGTACTTGCAGGCCTTCTTCCGCCTTCTGCTGTATTATAAACAATTCTTTTTGTTTAAACATATACACAACGGATACACAGATGCACACACTCAAAAGAACCCAGACATGGGCATAAAGTGGTGCAACCTTTACATGGGAATGCCAGCAACTGCAGGGACTATCGAATGAATCATTTATGGAGTAATGAATACGGTCACACTGGTAAAACTATCAAATCAAACTCTAATATTGGGGGGGAGGGAGGTTTATCTCTCAAAAAACGGACTTTGAATTATAATAAATGTTATTTTTAATTTTATTTCAAATGCCTGTTAAGTTAGGTAAAATTTTATTCCTTCGCAGTAACAGTGTGACCATACCATATTCTAGTCTTAATAATAGCGAAGTGATTGTGTTATTATAATATATTTTCTTAGTCATTTTTAAATGTAAAAAAAGGGACAGCTAGATAAAATTCGATTCTTTTGTAGGAACAATTTATTTATTTTAAATATTTATTTTTTTCGAGACATTTCTGTCATATTTTATGCTCAGTGCACTACTGACGGAAATAAAAGGACACAAGGTGCATGAACCAAGAAAATACATATATTTTTAAAGAAATGGTTTCTAATCTGTTGAGTGAGCATTAAAAATAAAAAATATCAAGTCGCAGTTTTTATACTTTTTTTGACTTTTATATTTTAAGCCCCAAATGTTTCTATAACATTTTTAAGACATTTTTATCAAACAGTAAATACAATCATGTATAGAATTCACTCATAAATGTCTATATAACAATCCTATATTCAAGTGAAACATCGATACTTTCAGCAGTAATTTATTCTGTCTATATTCCTCAGTCAGTGTCTGTTTACTCCTGTTACTATTATGAGTATTCTCAGTTGTTCTTGGCTCCCGCTTTTCCTGTTCCTTCCTGTAGCTGCAAAAATGGCATTAAATTAAATAAAGACCCATATTAGGCATGCCCATGGGAGAGCAGGGGCTGGGGGTCTAAAAATACAGAAGGTACACACAGGGGCGGGCGAGAGGGTCGGTCAGGTGGAGTTGAGCGAGGTTACGCCCCTCGGTTAAGGTGGAATAGTAGTCGTAGTCTCTCCTATGTTATATGCCATGGATCAATAATGGGCACAAAGTTCCCCAGCCAGTAGCAACAAATAAAAAAAAAGGGTTAGGTTAGGCGATATAGGAGTAAGGGATTTTCTAATGCCTTTCTGCACACAAAGAAACCTTCTATTCACTTATAAAGCTATACATTATATATTTAAAGGAAAATTAGTGTGGCCCAAACAACATTTAAAACAATTAGTGTTACCATGCTAGACTTTAATTAAATTTCATTGTATGTTAAAGCAATAGTTTAAAGGATTTGTACATTTAATGTAAACTAGGTATCAAAAAATTTAAGTGTGGCCCTAATAACATATAAAGCAGTTAGTGTGACCATGCTTAGTTCGAAGTATTTAAAATTTTTGTACAAAAAATGGAAAAAACAGCTTATAAAAAATACAAGACGTTGTAAAATATCTACATATTATAAATCTATTTACTTTTCTAGGAAAACTATTCAAGCTTCTTAAATTCATGAACTTAACTTGTAACCCCTTTTTTTTTTTGCTGTGTAAAAAGCACGGTCTGAGGGGTGTGGTGGTGTGTGTTGGTTGCTATTATTGCTGTTGCAGTACAGTTAAGTCAATTTTAGCAGCAGCAATAACAACAATAAATGGCAACAATGTGCACTAAATTGTGCAAAACTTCGTTGCGTTTTCTGTTTCTGTGTTTCGGTTTCTGTTTTAGCTTTTGTTTTGCTTAGTTTCGATTTCCCCCCCCGCCCCGCCGCCACACTCCGTGTTTGTCCTGTCATCAATTAGGACATGCATTTGGTTTCTGTATTTTTCTTCGTTTTTGTTATTTGTTGTTTTTCTTTTGCTTTGTTTTTTTGTTTTTATACAAAGCGATTTGTTTATTTTTGTTGCTTTTCGAAATGATTTGGTGCAGAGTTGAATAACAGAGAAAATGTTGCATACATTTTGGCGCCCTGCGGTTGGAAAAACAAAAGCGTAACAGGGGAAAAGCGAAGCAGCGGTTAAAATTGGGAAAACAAAGATAGAAAAGGAGAGAAGAAATAACAGTTAAATTGTTTTATTCAATTTTGGGATAAGGAAAGAAGTCTTGAGAGAGTTTCAATGACAGAAATCAAACTTAAATTTATTTAAAATATATAAAATGTTAAACTAACCTATTTTCAAAACAAACTTGAGCATTTTCCTTTCTTATTAAAAATATTTTTTTGCTTTTTTATATTTTTTAATTAGTCAAAAGATATAAATCTCTTTGATTTTAATTTACTTGACATCTTTTTTCTGTTCTCAATAACTTATTGATTAGTTATCTACTCGATGCGCGCCTTCAATCAGTTTCAAAATGCATTTTGTCCTTGCGAGCAGCGGGGCAAGGACATTACATTGGCTGTGTTTTTTCCTTACCCCCCTTTGGGGGCAATAAATAATAAAGTAGAAAAAGGGACTGACATGTGTGTGCACCAAAGGAAATTTTTTTATTACATAAGATTCAATTTTTTTATATTTTTATTACATAATATTAAATTTTTGTATATTTTTCATTTGATATTAAAAAGTTTTAGCTTTGTTTTGGGACTTCTACTAATCTTAAAAACACTCTTTTTTTTGTGAAAATAACAAGGAATCGATAGAAGTAACGCTAGATATCGATAAATATCATTTGCAACTCCAAAGAACCCATTGTAACCCATTGCTTTGTGTGTACCCTCAACATGTATGTATATGCTGGCTGCGGTCTTATGCAAATGTCGCGCGGCTTTATAGCACCAGAAAAAAAGGAGACAAAAAAAAATCGCGAAGAAAACAAAAGGAGACGAGCTGCGAAAAAAATGCAAGAGAATGGTGCACTTGAAAAGCGGCCAAATCGATGTCAGCAGCAGCAATAGCAGCAGCAAAGCAAAGAGGAAAACCGAGGGAAAACCAAGGGAAAACCGAGGGAAAACACAAAATCAGCGGGATAAAGGCGAAATATAAAAGGACGAAAATCTCGCTAGCAGTTATCGCAGTCTCAGTCTCAGTTTCAGTCTCAGTCTCAGTCTCGGTCTCGGTCTCCTTGGCAGCTTTTGAATGGTTCGCTGAAGCTAACTGTGGGAAGAACTGCTCTCGGAAAGGATACGGGGCCAAGTGCTGAAAAGGAAGTTCAACTGAGTCCAAGAACGCGACTTAGATTGATGAAGAGCCTGGGAATGCACAAAGATCTCTGTCCTACTCCAAGGATATGTGTATGTGTGTGTGGCTGGAAAATCCTGCAGCTGAAAGTTTTACGAGGTCAACGAAAGGGACACAACTCAGATCATAGTTTGGTGTTTAAGGCCAAAAGGGATAGCTCTGATTTGACAGTTATTTCATAATATATATCTTATATTTCTTACTAAATATTTTTTTCATATGTTATATATAAGTTTCTAATTTAAACATTCAAGTTTAAGCTCATTAATGAGCTTGAAACATTTTTCTTTAGGCAAAGATGTTGCAGTTTCTCCAAGATAAATCTTGTATAGTTTTTGGTGCTCCAAAAATAAAATACATATATTTATACAAGAAGCTCTTTCGTCAATATTAAATTCTATGGGGTACGGTGTATGTGTGTGTGTGTAGTGTACTGTTGCCGCCAACGGTAATTGCGGCAATTAAGGACCCGCTCTTCTGTGGATGTCCTTGCCAGCTCGGCCTCCCCCCGCCCCTACTCCATGCCATTCCGTTTGTTCTATAAATGTTTTAAACATTTTAATTAGTTTTAATAAACGGCCGAGGGGAGCGTGGAAAACTGTTTGAAGTGGCGCCCCGACTTCGTCAACAGTTTCGTGTCAGGTGCAGAGGCTTCACAGGGACCTCTGACCCCTCACCTCTTCTCCTCCTCACTCCCTCTTACACACACACACACACGGGGGCTTGACAATGAATTTTCGTGAAAAGGTCGTCGCCCACTTTTTCCGTAGTTCTCGTTTTTCTCTCCTTATTTCCTTCCGTTTTTGTTTGTTTCTTTTGTGAGAGCTTTTCCAGCTGCCGCTGGTCCGCTAAATGGTCCGAATTTCCCACAGTCAGAGCCCACATAATAGTGCTACTCGTAGTCACTGATAAAACTAGGATATAACCAGGTCATTGTACTGGAGATACTTGTGTTGTCATTAGGAATTACTAGATTTAACTTAAGGCTCTTTAATATTTAAATTAAAAGAGTAGCTCTTCAGAACTAACGTACAGTTGTTCACTGATTTTGACTTACTTTAAGGTATTTTGTAAAAAGCTGCATACGGGCACACTGTACAAACAAGATTGAACATGTCGAAAGGTCTTGTTATTAAAACTATAAAATAAAAACTTTTTAATAAACAATTCTCCAGTTTCAAGTTCAGTTTTAGTTAACATTTTGCAAGTTCTTAAAGTTTTGTGTATATATTTTAATATTTATAAAATTAAAAAAAAAAATGTTCTTTTTACTTATCTAGATTCTCTTAATATTGGTATTTTATTGAAAAGATATACATAAATTTTATTTATTTATTTGATTATTTTTAATTATATTAAATGTATTTTTTTTTTAAATATTTTTTAATATTTTTATATCATTATTTATATATTAATGCCTCCAACATAATCGTGTTAACCATAGCTGTGGGCCATTGCGTATGCGTAGTGTTTAGTGGGGGGGGGGTACGGGGGCTGCGTTAACCCCCCTCACCTGAAGTACCACAATCCACCCCCCTTTTCACCCTCCCCCTCCCCATTCCCCTCTCTGCATGGTCTCGGTTTTTGGTTTTCGGTCCTGTTTTCTGGTCGCTGCGGTCGCTGTGAAATTTCCGCCTCTGAACTTTAGTTTAGTTCGGCAGGTACCACTTTTGCGTGTTGCGTGTTGCCAGTGCATTGTTTTTATGCACTACCCTTCAGCCCCTATGTCACACTCGAAGAAAAACCAGTGTACAACATATTTTTCAAATATTTTTCAAACTAATAAAATATGAAAACAATTAGAAAAATGTTTAAAAGATCTTTAATAAATATAATTTTAATTAGTTTGGGTTTAAATTAGCTTAAATATTCTCTCTTGATATTTAAGGCTCTCTGTTTTTGCTCAGTGCAGCTTCATTTCCACGTTTGTGATTGGGTCTTGTGACCAAGCACTAAATAAGTTGACAAGACTGCGGTTCCTGGACATATTTCTGGGTGGGCTAAGGGCGTCGCGGTGGGGTTAAAGGGGTTGAAAGGTCGCAAAACCTCAAAACGCTTGAAATTCGCAAATTTAACAATTTGGAAAAGGTTTAAGTAAGGGTTTGGTTAAGGTTTGGGTTCAATTGAGGACTGAGAGTGGAAGGTCTTGTGGCTTAAATCAAAGTCGAAGGTTTTAAGGACATTTTAGAGCCTTTAAGTATTTGGTTTTATTTTTTAAAGACACTTAAAGCAAGCTCTTGAAGTGAGACTTTCTTACATTTTCTTATTTTTTAACAAATTAAATAAAGTAAATAAATAGTTCTTGTTACACAAAATAAATCATTAAATAGAAAATTTACTCATTTACTATTTTAAATTACAAATTTTAAAGACACTTCTTAAACTTTGACAACATTTTACTCCTAACTTTAATGTAAGAATGTGCGTTGACTTTAATGTTTTCTTTTCCTTTTTTTGGACTCCCCCTCCACCTCCCCTATTGGCCCCTATTTTTATGGCCGTTAGTTTCGCCAGAGAGGCTCTCCTCCCCCTTGGCAAACAAGAAGAAAATTGCGGCTCTCTGATTTCCGCGTTGGGGACCCGGAAAAGTTGCAGATAAGAAGAGCTCCCCAGCAAGCCCAAGAAGTACGAAAAATACAAGAAATACATGAAAAAAAAAAGAATCCCGGCTGAGGAATAAATATAACGAAAATATACAAGAAATGCTAAATAAATAAATAAATAATGCAAAATAACGATAAAAAATATACCATCCAGCAGGCCCTCTTACTTTTTTTTCCCTCCAAAAATAAGCACCAAAAAAAAAAGAAGGAAAATACAGAAGAAAAAAAACCGTTGACAGAAAATGGCGGTCGCGACAGGAAGACGATTTGCAGCCATTTGTCATGTTTAGGGGGGGACCAGAGGGGGGATGCAGGATGCAGGGTTGGGTCAGAGGGGGTTCCAACGGAAGCTGTGTGGCGGGAGGGGAACAAGGGGGCGGAGGCTGGCACGGAAGTACTGGCAAAAAAATAAAATATATTGGAAGGGAGCAAGGGAAATCGTTTGTTGTTGTTTGGTTTCATTTCTCGCTGCTGTCGAATTGAACAGGGATAAGGGGGAGGGGGGTGTATGGCCAGGAAGAGGAGAGGAGTGGTGGGGGAGGAGAGGGGGAAGCAGCATATCCGCAAGGAGCTGCGTGTGTGTGTGTGTGGGGAGTGTTAAAATATATAAGCAGTAAATAAGCTTAAAAGCCGCGTGGGCGGCTACAGCATCAGCTTCAGCTTCAGCATCAGCTCGTTCAGCTACAGTAAACAAGGCCTAAAAGGGCTAAAAAATTACCTAAAATTAATAAAAAAGTCCAGGAATGTATTTAATAAATTCCTTTAAAAATAAAGTTCAAATTTTATTTCTAAATAACTTAAAATTGCAGTGTATTAAAGCATTTATTTAATTTCTTTAAGAGACCTCTTAAAGATATCTTTGAATCGATTTTAAACGTTTTGATATTAAAAACAAAATTTTTAATTGTAAGAAAAAATAAATTGTACGGTGTAATAATTTAATATGTTACTTACACTTTTTTTAAATATAAATTCTTTTAAATTCATTGCATTTATTTTATATTTTATTTCATGCTTTTAATGAGAACTCTTTAAAATACCTTTAAAACTTATGAAGTAGTTTTTAAACTTTTTTTTAATAGAAAATTATGTTATATTTTAAATAAAATACATTTTACGGTTTAATATTTATATATTTTAAATACATATTTATAATTAATTTTCTGGCATATTTCTGGCATTTATCATGGAGCCCACACTGTACTTATTGTTTGACTGCTCTGCGAAATTTATGCGTCTTGATTCTTTCAACACACACTCACACACACCCTCCTCATACACACATACACACACACATCCAGTATACACTTTACATTTCAAACTGTTGGCAATTGCAGTACAACAACAACAACAACAACAACAACAACAACATAAAATAAATGTAAAAAAAAGGAGAAAAAAAGCCGTACTCTTTTCCATGTTGTAAATTTCATTTTAAAGTCGCAGCAGCGCGAAAAGTTTGGCAGCCTCGATAGACTGCCGGAAAAGAAATTCACTGCCCCCATTGGTCCTGCCACGCCCCTTTGGTACTTTCAGGCTCCATTTTTCCTCAGATTTTCCCCTCGCTCCCCCTCTAACCCCTTGATTTTTATATGCTTCCTTTTTTTGTGCGCTTCTTTCTGTTTGCTCCAAAATTCAGTTTGACTTTTGTTTAAGTGTAGCTCTGTATGGCTGCACAGAGAAATATATTTTGCGCTTAAAAAAAAATTATATATATAAATATAATAAAATATATATATATAATTATAAGGAATATTATAAATTAATGGGAGCTAAATTAAGCGAAAACTGGTTATATTCCGGAAAAAAACACGAACGAAGATAAAAATTTAATATTAATAAAATAATGTTATTAATTAATATATAATTTAATGATTTACTAACTAAGACCTTTAACATAAATTCAGTTACATAAAAAATTTATTATTTACTTACTTAAAAAATATGTACACGTTAATATCAGAATTCTTTACTATTTTCTCTAGAATATTTTTAATCCATTTTGTGGAAAATAATTGAAATCTTGTAAATGATTTTTTCCATGATTGTCTTAATTAACTTAAATTTTTATAAATTTTTTTTCCGTGTTTACGAGCTTTTTTGTGTATGTGTGTGTGCATTTGAAATTTGTTTCAACAATTTATTCAAATTGAGTTTCGCCGACTGCCGGCCATAACTCAAAGCGAAGTTTTCTGAGCCTTCGAAATAAATATTTCTCGCTTTTGGTCCTTTCACTTTCACTTCCCCCCGAAAATGTTCCCTCTCTTTTACCGCTTTTCCCGCTTCTTCACTGATTTTCCGGCTTCAGTTCTCCAGTTTCTCTCTGGCTCTAAGCAGGTGTTGATGGCTCCATTTTGATGGAGCAGCAGCTAAGCGGAAGCCGCAAAAGTGCGTGAGTCATAAAAATAAATTCTAGGCCCAGTTCCAGGACAACAAAAAAAAAAAACAAAAAAATAAAACAAAATAAATAAACAAGAGAGAGAGAGAAGGAAAGAGAGAGAGAGCATAAAAGAACAAAAAAAAAGAAATGGGGGCAACAAAAGGGAAAGTTTGAGAGGAACTTTGAATTATTCGCTTTTGGCAGTCAATCAGTGGGGGAGTTAGGGGGCAGGGGGCAGGGGGCGGGTGGCTTCGGGGGAAGTTTGGCTAAAAGAAAAGTTTGTCTTGGCTTGGCTTAAAGGAAAATTAATTGGGCTAGATCAGGGACGAAGCTGAAGCTTTAACTGGATTGATTGAAAGGCAAACTGCGTTAAATAATTGATTAGAAATGCATTTTCTAATTATACAAATTTTCTAATACTCCAATTATTTAAGGAAAAATTTAATATAAAAATGTAATAATAATAGAAATGTATAAATAAATAAGATAGAAAAAGGCTAAATTAATAAATAAAATAATTAATAATTAATAAATAATATTTTGATACTAAATTTAGTTAAAAAGATTGCTTTAAATACGAAATTAGTACGGTCTACGAGTTTTCTTTCTGCAGGCATTTTTCTTTTATGAAATTGTGTCTAGTTTCTGGCACTATTTTTCCCCCACTTTTCCAGCATGAATTTTCCTTTATTTTCAGCTCTCTTGAATCTTGAATCTTGCCCCATTTGTCATAAGAACTCACATGGAGCCAAAATCCAGGAAAACTAACCATTAACCACTGAGAAAAATAATGTCTAAATTAAAAGTATATTTCATAAATTAAATTTCTTTGCAAGAAATTCTTTTACTTTGTGATTTGTGCTTAAACGACGTAATTAACTTACAATTTAATCTCTCTCAAGTAATTTAAACTTTTCTTATGTGTTTTTTTTTTCGTCTTTTTTTTTAGTGTTTCCCAGCTGAGTTCCAAACTGAAGTTGCATTCGCAAGCTGAGAGTCCTGGGCTGTGCGGACACGTCCTGGGCTCAGCTGGGGATAGCGATTCCTTCTCCATCACGTGCAGGTTAAGCAGACTGCTGAGATGCCAGAGGGCTGGTGGCGGGTTAAGGGGGGGCGGGGCCATAAAACGTGGCCAAGACTACCACGGAGCACAAAGGAAAATTCCTCGGCGCTACACATTTTCCTATTTTTTTTGTACCCCCATCCCGTTTTTCGTTTCTGCTGTAAACGTATCAATGCGATTTATGCAGAAATTCCAAACCCGCCAACATTCCCCTCCTGCATAGGTCGCTGCAGCAAAATGTCGCGATAAAAATAAAGAGAAACCAAGTCGAAAAAAAAGGAAATATAACAAAAATCTCTAGCACAAAAAATGAGACCAGGGGAAATTTTCAACGAAAGATATTGAGCTGAGAATGCCCTTAAAAACAGACAAAATGAGTAAAACCAAAATTTTAACGCTCCAACATTTAAATAATTCGATTAATAATGAAACAAATCGATAAATAAATTGATTTAATATAGATAAAATCGATAGTGTTGAATAATAGTTTCTTTTATCATAATGGTCAGATTTAACAATATTTGTTAGAATACCTCAACAAAATTTTCATTTTTAAATTTGTTTGTGTATTATATTTAATGTTAATTATATTTATTGATAAAAATGTCGATTAGTTATCGATAATATTCGAATATTATCGATAATTTTGAATATAATTTACTTTCCATATCCTATTGGTCAGTTAAAAGATGTATTGTTTCTTACATCTGACAAATATAATAGAAAAAGTAAGTATTTTGGAATAATATCGATAATCCGATATTTTTCTATATTATTTTTTCGATTTTTAAAATTTCGATAAATCAAAGTTCGGAAACTTCTGTTAAAAATTCGAATATTCCCTGCAAGGGCATAGCAGGCAGAGACAAAATCAGCCAAGAAAATAAATTGGCAGCTACCTTTGGCATGCCTTGCCTTTTTTTCCCGCCCCATTTTCTTCACCTTCCCCTCTCCATTCTACCCCCTCCCCCCACCATACAGCTATTTTCAACCTTTGGTGTTGCATATTTTAGGGGAAAAAAGCGGCGTCTGGAAGAAAGAGAAAAATCTGCGACAATTTTGTCTCATTGTCGCTTGTCTCCTTGCTGAGCCACAAAAAATTCTTGGCAACACACGACTTTTCCTCTTCTCTTTTGCTTTAATTTTCCCTGCTCTCTGTTTTTCTTTTATTTATATTTTTCTTATTCTTGGGCAGCAACAAACAAAAATTGTTGACAATTGCTCTGGCAAAAGCGAGCCATTAATCAAAGGCAACAAAATATTCGAGGCGTGATTAAGGAAGGGAAACATTTCTGGAATAGCTCCACAGAAGAGCTATAAAAAAAAAGGGAAAACGAAGTACAACAACTAGAAATCAGGCTAGAAAAGCCGAAAGGCAGCATTCTCCGTTCCAAATTGGGCAGAAAACAATTTTGAATAATTATGACAATTTGAAAAGTTTTCGATTCATGTTGACTTTGGCAATTGAAGGGAGAAACGAAAAAGGAAAAGGCAAAGCTAAGGGAAAAGGCCCAATGCCTGGGACAACGTTCCTCTCAACAATTAATCACTTAATTTATTGAATAAACCCAAACAGAAGTGCTGAAGTAAATAATTTAGCCCCGGGCAATGTGAGAGTGATGGAAAATCGTAGGGAAAATTGAAAAATATGAAAGAAAAATTTGATATAAATCAGGAGCAAATCAGGAAAAATTAAAATATAAGCAATACTTCAAGGATATGGTTTTATAATTAATTTATTTTTTATTTTGATTGTTTGTATATTAATAAATTTTGAACTATATTTAACACATTTGAATGAGCTTTTAAAATTAGTATTTATCTAATGTATATTTTAAATATATTTAAGGAATACATATGAATTTAATCTAATATTTATTTTCCTTTTCTTCAGTTTTTATATTACTTTAATTAAACAAATAAATAAAAAAAAAATATATTTAACTATATTTTAGGCTCTTACTAAAGCTTTAACAATATTTTATTATATATTTGTTGCCTAAATTTCAATCAAAAATTAAAATATTTAATTATTTTTGTATTTCTTTAATAATGTAAAAAAGAAATAAATATATAACTACTTTTAACGCTCCCTCAAAGTTAATAAATTGTTTCATTATTGTAAGGAAAACTGCAGGAATTCAAAACCAATTTTTATATTTATTTATATATATTTTTTAATATATGTCACAAGAATTATAAAACCATTCCTAGCAAAATTGTTTAAGCTTATAAAGTAATTTATTATTCAGTTCCTAAAAGAAGTTTACTTTAGATCTTTTTCCCGCGGCACTTTAAGCCCAAGAAATAAATTCCATTTCGATTTATGGAAGCTTATGGAAAATATTCCTGTGGCCGCTGGGCGTGAAAATGAATTTCCGATTATTATTTGGCCATGACTATTGGCAAAATTAATTAATTGGGGGAAAGAAAATCTGAAGGGATTGAAATTGCTTATAAATTATTTATGGGCCTTGCTTGCTGGTTGTTGTTGTTGTTGCTTAGAGGAAAATGCTAGACAAGAAATTGTTGTACAAAATGGCCGACAAAAGGCATGCGTGTTTCTGTTTTTCTGTTTTCTTTTTTTTCTTTTTTTTGATTTGCCAATCAATTTGGATTTGGATTTCGATTTTCGATTTGTTTGTTATTCGTTTAGAGGCCGCCGATTATAATCAATTGCCACGCCTACTTAATTAAATGGTTCTAATGGCCCATAGAATGGTTTAGGGTTTCGACCCGATTGAGAGCTTGATTTCCTGAGTCTAAGCTTACATTATTTATTTATTATTTCTAATTATAATTATAACTGCATATAGCTTCTTGGTTTTCTATAAAAATAATTTATTTAAAATATCTGAAGCACTCTTTGGAATTATTTCATATTTAAGTATTTTTTATTCAAATTTACCATTTCTTTTATGATTTTTCCCAAAACTCTTTTTTTCCTCGTTTATTTTTTCCTTGGCTTTAGTCCTGGGTTTTTCTGTGGAATTTTCCTAGTCAATAGCCCGGCTTTCCCCCCTTCTTCTAACCATTTTCCTCTATTTTCCTCGTATCCCTTTACCTGGCTTTTGTTTTTCTCTACTTCTTCTTGTTATTATTTGCGGTTTGCTGGGCAAAAACTTTTTTCCAAGCTATTTCTCTTGGCTTATAGTCTCGTCTCTCTCTCTCTTGCTCTCACTCTTCCTCTTTCTAGGTTTCACCTGTAATTTTTGCAACTTTCAATTAGGAAGGTATTAAGCCAGAAAGTGCTTCATTGGGGAAGTGGCCCGGGGTTTTGGGGGAAGGAAAGGGGTGGCCTTGCCAAATGAAAAGCTGTCGCAGAATAAAAAATATAAAATAGGAGACGAACCAAAAGAAGAAATGCTTGAAAAAAATGCAAAGTACACTGTAAAAATATAAATAACATTTGTATTTAGAGATTAATTTGAATTTTAATTAAACGAAAAAACAGAAAATATATTTCTTCTAATTTTTATATAATTTTGGTAAATTTTATTTAAGTGGTGACTGTAGTTAATTTTGTTGCTTAAGAATATGTATTATTTTTTAAGTAAGTTATAAGTTAAGCTAATTAATTTTCAATTCCTCTTCAACAAACTAAAAAAGTGATAATAACAAACGTTTTTTAAAGATTACTTTATATTTTAATTAACCTAAAAAACAGATAATATATTTCCTTTTTATTAAATATAAATATATAATATTGATTCATTTTATTTAAATGTGGGTATAGTAAGGATATGGACAATTTTTAAGGTCATACTATTTTTTGAATAAATTAAACTTATACATTTTATATTGCTTTTCAACCAATAAATGCATTTTATTGTACAAAAATATATAGTTAATTTTTGTAATTTCGTAGAATTATTTTTTCTTCAATTGAGCAAGATATGACTTTATTTTAAGTGCAGCTAAAATATTTTCTACTCGAAATGAATTTGACTGAAGATGAAAAATATGCAGAAATGGAAAAGAGAGAGAAATGAAAAAAATAGAAACAACAAGGGGGCTTGTGGATTTTTGGTTTATACTAATATTCTATCGCCAGTTGTTATAGTTTGTTCTCTTGTTTTACTTTTTGCGGTGGGCGTGGCAGGTTTTTAATTAAAAGCGAATTCACCTCATGCCGCATCTGTCTGTCTCGGAAAAAAGGAAGAAAAAAAAAAAACTCGCACAGAGCATGAAAGTATCGAATAAATCGTAAAAAATATATGTTTACTATATATATTTTGCGTATGTATTTTGTCTATATATTTTTCTTTATTTTTTTAACTCCCCTGTGACATTTACTTAATTACCAAAGTATCGAAAAACACTCACTTATTTAATTAATAGTCACACACACACACACACAGGGCGAGCACTCGAAGTCTTTGTTTGTCAACTCACCTGAAAAATAGAGAGAAAGGAAATGTAAACAGATATGGCAAATGGAAATTCATGGTTGTAGCATATATATTTTTTGTCAGCATTTTTCTCAGCACTTTATTTGGCATTTTTATTTGCTAATTTCTATTTTATTTTCTATTTCCTTTTCTAGTATATTTTTCATTTTAATTTCTATTTTATTTTCTATTTAAATTTCTATTTTACTTTTTATTTTATTTTCTATTTCAGTTTCTATTTTATTTTATATTCTATTTTATATTTCATGTTCTATTTTGATTTCTATTTTATATTCTATTTTATTTTCGTATTTATTTTTTTTTATTGTTTTTGCTGCATTTTGTTTCCTCTTGTGTTGTTGTCTCAACAAAAATACACGCACACTAAAAACAATATAAAAGAGCAACAACACAACAACATCAAAGTAATTGACAAACTGCAATTACAACAACAAAACACAACAACAGCAAGTGTGAGATGGGTAAACGAAAAATTGATTTAATTTGCATTTCCCGCCAATAGAAAAGGCATAAAAAGTTCAAAAAGGATGGGAATACGAGCAAATAAATTGTATAAACATAAAGAACTTGGCCACAAAAATATAAAAAATATGTATTCTAAAATATATACATATTTATTTAAAAAGAGTATACAGAAAGTAATTCATGAAATGTTTTGGTAAGACAATTATTAAGATGTATTTATAGAAGAAATATTTTAAAAAAGTTGAAATTAGCAGAAAAGCTAGACAAATAAATTTTTGAAAATATTAAAATATATATTTTAAAGATAAATATAAATAGTAAAATTTTGAAAAGAAAGTAAAAAATCATTACCAATATCTAGAATAAATATATTTAAAAATTTAGTTAAGCATAAAATCAATACAAAAATAGTTTAAAAAATATTCATGGGCAATTTCGTAAAGTAAAAAATAGTAAACTCTTTATTTAAGATAAAAATGTAGATTATATGAAAAGTAAATAATAGGAAAAAAGAAATATGATTGAAAAGAAATCATTATAAAAAGAAATATATTTAAAAAATACAGTTTAACAATTGCTTAAAAAAATATTCTTCAATAAGTTTGTAGATGCAAAAATATAAAGCTCTCAATTTAAGGTAAAAATGTGAATTATTTTTCCCATAGCTCAATTATCTCATATTCTGGCGCTATGAGAACCCTTCGAAATTGGTTGGATTTTTGGGCCTCGGGTAGGTGAGTGGGTAGCGGGGGTGCGGGGTAGGTGCACAGTGGGGGAGTGGGAGTGGGCTCTGCGTGGGCGTGTCGTGTCTGATTTGACCTCGTTGTGTGCGGGCAAAGTTAGCGGCAATAAGCGAAAAACTGATTACACTGCCGGCGGCAGTAACAGCAATTGAAATTGATAGACGCCGTCGGCGGAGGGTGGAAGTGGGAGGCGGGAGGTGGTATGGACTCGCAAAGGAGGAGCGAATGGAGGGGTATGTGGGTGTGATATGAGACTGATGCCACAAAATGCTGGAAAACTGTTCAATTTTGCGGCACAAATACATTTGCCAGGCAGTCGAGATGTGTTTTTATTTGAATTTTTTGTTACGGTAAAGATTATAGTATTCAAAGAAAATGAAGAATATAAGATTATCTAGAATATAAGTATATAATTTCTACAATTTAGACTGATATTATATATTTAAATATTAAATGCAAATTAAATTAAGAAATTATAATAGTTTTTTGTTATCGATTACAAGCACTTCTTATATATTTTTTGATACTTCATTAACTTTTATCATGGTTTCCCCATTTTATTTGTTGATACAAAAGAAAAGAATAAGCATTTAAATGTAAAAAATTATAATCGTTTATATTTATTAAAAAAAAAAGTTTGTTATCGATTACAAAACGATTACAAGCGATTTTTATATTCCTATAATTCTTCTATGAGTTTTATAATGGTTTTTTATTTTTTCTTGATACAATAGAAAAGTAAAAGCTATTTAATTGTTTATTTTAGAGCTTGTCGAGTAGCGATTACTATCTGCTCATCGATTTACATTGCCCATCGATTATCCGCTTGCTTATCGCCCCTAATTACTGCAAATTCAATACTCGCATTCATGATTTAAGGCTACATTTTGGCTTTAGTGCCTTTAATTGCCCAATGATTCATACATACAACTTTCACTAATGCCCAACACATTAACAACTCACTGGCACATATGCACGGATTCTATATATATATATATGTGTGATATATGTATATATATATAAATGCCATTCCCAAGTGCGTGTGTATGTTTAGATGAGCTGTGAATTATTACACGACGCCCAGGCGCATCTAATTAATAACAAAAATTTAATCGCCCAACGATAGCCAGGCATTAGCCGCACTCCCCCAACTTTTCCACCTGCAAATATATATATTTATATATATATACCTCCCTTTCCCTCGTAATGTTTGCTGATTATTATTATTATTATTATTGTTATTAGCGCTGTGGAAATTTATGTGCGAAAATTTATTTGCTGCGTCGGCACTCAAATGGAGCATAATTTTTCATTTAAGTCGAAATTAATATTTTTACGTCCTAATGCCAGGAACATGTTTTCCCCCACTCCTCCCCTGAACTGCTCTTGCTTCCCTAATTATGTCACGTGGTAGAGAAGACGATGAAAAAAAAAACAATATTCGGAAAAGCTCAGGAAAAAACGTAGAACGAAAACGATTTTGATAAATATAAATGTGCCAAGCAATTGCTCTGCCTCTTTGCTTCGCTTATGAAGAATGAATTTTGATAGCTTCGATAGATAGATATAGATATCGATATTTTCTTTTTGGAAGGCAGCCAGGAAATGGCAACACGACCGAAATTTGTAGCACACTTTTTGGGGCTGATTAGAGGATATTGAACAGGAAATTAACTTGAGGGGAAATTTTGATTGCATTTCCCTTCCCTTCCTTGTTGGTCAAGGAAATGAATTTAATAAATATATTTCAAGCATTTAAGGTGAAGAGTTTTTTTTTGTTAAAAATCATTTTAAAAAGAAATAAAAATTAATATTTCCCTGAATATACTTCAAAAAATATGAATGAAATTTGAATTTCATGCTTCTCCTGTTTTTTGGTCAATTTCCCTTTTGATTTTCCTTTGAATCTGACCCCTAGTATCTGAATACTCATTAATAATTACAGTTTGGCCAAAAATAGAGCAGCCGCCTTCTACCATGGGACTCATGAAACTCAAAACTATCTATACAACATTTTCCAAAGCCTCCCCCATCCCTCCCTCTCCCTCAGCCTCTCGTTCTAGCGCCTTTCCTATGTGCACATTTTTCTGCGACTGCACTGGGTTGCTTTCCCAGCCTGCAGCTGATAAGGATGTCCAAAGTCGTGACTGGGGCATCGTTAGTTTTCCATACAGCACGCTATTAAAAAGGATAAAAAAAATGGAAAATATCCACCAAACCAACCTCCAATTTTGCCACATTTTGAGGCCCCAACACACTGCGTATACGCAATATTTCAAAGAAGGAACACTGAGATAAAGATTTAAATCTCAAATAAGTTGCCTTTATTGGGAAATATCTTTGAATTCTTTTCGAGAACCTTTAAGTGACCTAAAGTTCTGGATTTAAGATCTTTAAAAATATATGTTATTAAATAAATTAAAAATCAAACCAATAGAAAATACCTTTTAAATAAAATGTACACCAAACACCAAGAGAAACCCCATATTATCATCTTCACTTAATAAAAAAACCCAAAGAAATTTTTATTACTTTTGAATTATTATTATAAATAAATTAATTTATAGAAAAAAACATAAGCAAGTTAAAATCTTACAAAACCTTTAAGTATTTATAAAAATAATCTAAGATATCAAGTAAATAATCTTAAATACAGTAAAATAAAAAAGATTAAATAGAAAAAAAATATAAAATACAGTACAACATAATTTCAAAAATTTAAACTATTTTTTTTCTGTGCCTCTCTCTCTGCCTCCTCGTCCTCCCACTTGCCCCCCCGCAAACACACACTGCGTATACGCAATATTTCAGAAGAGGCACACACACACCCCCCACCCCATTCCATAGCCAAAGTAATGCACATAACAGGTCTGGCCAAAAGGCTGCAGTGGTTCCCCACTTGGCCAGCTTGGTAAGCTAAAATGTTGGCGCCACTATCTGCTCTAGGCCTGGTTATCATTACCCCTTCGTGCCTCTCCCCCGTTTGCAATGCGTTTTCTGTCTTGTCAAATGATTCAATGAATTTTTCACACACACGCAAGCACTCACAGGACAAAGTCCTAGGCCCAAATGGGGCAACAAATGTATGCAACAAGGCTGGGCTGGTCTGGGCTTGTTGCAACCCAAGAACGAGCGGAGCCTGGCGGTGGGTGGGTTTTCGGGATGGTCCTATGATTGTTTCACGTGCTGACAAATAGGGCAGCAACAGGAGCAGGAGCTAGGAGCTAGGACCTAGGAATATGTACATGGCATCCAGGGGAAATTAGGAGTTGCAAAATCCCACATATGAGGCAGAAATAAAAGCTGGCGTGGACAATAACCATATGCTGCCCACAAACACTCCTCCTTTATACATATATATATCTCCTCCTCTTGCTCAGACTTGATGCCTCAAGGCTCTCCGAAGAAAATATTTTGTTTTGGTTAAAGTTTTCCTGCTTCGATGAGTAAAAGTGCCAAGAATTATGAGCGAAATATATTAAATACATGTTTTATCTCTAGATTTTTGTAAGAAAATATAATATATATTGTGTTGAAATTCAAGATCAATTTATACACTTAACCCCCTTTGAATTTATATAATCTTTCGAAGCGAAACAAAAGCAACCCACGCTGCATACATACATACATATATTTAACCTTAACTTTTCCAGCTAGCCAGCTTTGATGTTGAATTTAACTTGAATCAAACCAGACAGACACACAGACTGAGAGAAACGCCCCCACACATCAGGCCCCCGCCCAAATAATCTTGTGATTAGCCAAGTTAAGCCTAGAGCAACTATAACTACGGCAACGGAAACTAAAGCAACAGAGAGCCACCGAGTGTGGCAATCGAGGAAAATTCAATGGGGAAAAACATCAAACGAATCGAATAAATACACTACAAGAAACAAAGCGGAAAACGAAATACTGCAGATTGTCTTTAAAGGCTTTAGGAAGTCTCTTCATCAGTACTAAATTTTCGTTGTTTGGTTGCCTTTTCTTGTGTGTGTTTGCATTTTTTTCATAAGCAATTGTTGCGCTCAAAAGCCGAGAAGCATTGGGCTAAAAAAAGTGGCGACGAGTAGCGGCAAAGCAAAAAAAGAAAAAGAAAAAGACGAATTTTTGTGCGCACATTTTAAAATTTTAATGCGAGTCTCTGGCAGCGGACAGCAGACAGCAGTAACACAGGCGGAAACATCAGCAACAAAGGCAACAGATACACGGTTTATGCCAAGCTCAATTCAGGTATTCACCAAACATAATATATAAAAAAATATATATAAATATAAATATATAAAAAATATATATATAAAATATAAATATATAAATAAAATAAAAATATATAAAAAACAAAATTAAACACCTAAAGAAATGTACAAAATAATTCTATCACATTTTATAGTGTACAAAAGACAAATTAACCCTGAAAATGGTACACAAAAAATGGTATTTCCTACTTTTAGACACAGTTTTAAAAGATTTAAGAACGTGAATCACAAATCACAAAGTGAATTTAAAAGCCTAAAAAAAAATGTCCATCATAAGCAACATCTTTTTATGAGTTTTTATGATTTATACTGATATTGGTAGCAAAAAAAAAAATAATAATAATTTTAGACACTAGAAAATTGTGTTGAATGCCTTTAGACACAGTTTTTAAGAGTTTTAGAGCCGGAATTTAAGTTAAAAGAGGTTGTAAATACCTTAAAAAATTTTCCTACAACATTTTTATTTATAACAAGCAAATTTTACATTACAATTTGATATCTAAACAAATTTTGTTGTATATTTTTAGATACATTTTTAAGGGTTTTTAAAACGTGATTAAAAAAAAGGGATTTCCGAATTATAGTTTAGAGTTGCCATAGACTACAAATATGAATTAGAAGTACGTACAAAATACTGTCATTATTATGTGGAATTCAATATTCGTGAATTTAACCGCATAAACGAGCGCAGCAGCTCAGCGCGAGCGGAAAAGGAAAACGGGGGGCGCTGGGGCGTCGATAATACGCACTTTGTTCCGCCCCCTGACCCACCAGTTTTTGTAGCCTACCTTCAGGAGCAAAATAAAAGAAAGCAAGCCAGGCAAGACACTGAGAGAAAAATAGTTCTAATAGAACTATAACTAAGTAGAAAAAAATTATTAAAAATTGCTATAAATAACATTTTTAGGCAGAGAGTGACCTGTACATTTGTAAAGCCAATTATTTGCATTCTATTTAATCCTTTAATCAAATTTATAATTAATAATTCAAACTAATTTTTGTTCTGCATTTTCGCCCAGTGCTGAGGAAGAAAAAAAAAAATCAACATTTCGCGACATGGTACGCTGATAAAAATGACAATTGATGGGCGTACGTGGGCTCATTGGGGCATGGGCAATTGCTGAGTTATGTTTTATGACGAATGGTGTGTGCGGGGCCTTAAGTGCTGAGGGGGGGTGGATGCCTCTCCAAGCCCGCCCACCAATTGCCGCAGTTCCAAAAACATTGTGGCAAGTCTCTGCTTAAAGCTGGACACACACAGCCTAAGTGAGAGCTGGCCAAAGGAAAGTTCTTAATTTGTTTTAAAGAAAATAACAGAAAAAAGGGATAATAAATAGTAATAAGTCTTTAAAATAATGTAAATTATATTTTAATCTTTAGCTGTTAAATTTAAGCTTAAATTACGTTCTGTATAATTTTATTTAACAAGTTAATCTACATTTTATTTAAGTAACTTTTGCTTGCCAGATCTTTTAGTTGTTTATTCCTCTTTCTTTTATTTTTGATTATTAATAAGTATACCCATACTTTTTCTCACTTTTCTTCCTGTGATCAAGCTGATTTTTTGTCCTGTCAGGGATTTTGGCTTCGATTTTATATACACAAACAAAAATTCAAGCACTCCCGGATTGCCTCAAATTTTTGATTTGCTTACGTTTTTATTTGCCAATTTTTCCTTGTTGTTTTTGTTGTTTTGGTTGCTGTTGTTGCTGTTTTTCTTTATTTTTTTTTTCGTTTGCATTTTTCCATTTTGTATTCCGCTTGTCATTCATATTCGAGTGTTTCCCTTCTTCTGGCTTTGTTGTTGTTGTCACTTTTGCTGTGGCAAGCGTTACGTGTCCTGTTTAACTAATCAGAGACTAACGCCCAGGAGACAAAGCGGAAAAAGAGGAAGAGCTCCGTGAAATAGGATGAAATGAAATGAATTTTGGTTACGATTCGCACACCGACAGAAATATCATTTAAATCGATCAGTGATAGGGTACATTTTTATATTTTGTAACCATTTTTTAGGGAGGAAGAAGAACGGCCCTAGTTTTTAATTTTTTGTAAAGCTTAAGTTTGGAAACTCTAGAAATTTGTCGATATTATTTTTTATATTCATTGGTAATGTTTTTTTGTGCTTTCTCATTTCTTATACTTGTTTTTATAAAAGTTACTATATTGTTTTATTATTTAAGGCAAATTTAGTTGATTTCGTAACAGTTTCGGAATTTTAAAGAAAATACTGTTGATTTACAGTATTTTTATTTGATGTCTGGGTATTTTTTTTGTATTTTGGTATTTTTTCAATACTTTTTATAGGGGTAATCTTTTTTTTCATAGTTTAGTTCCGTTAAGTTTATACAGAAACCATTTGGAATTTTACGTAAAAAATACCATTGCTCTTTGGTATTTTTGTTTGGTATTTTTTTATTCTTTTTTTGTATTTTTTCTCCCTGTGGTCGCTGCGGCCTGTCCTGGGTGCATCTATTCTCAATTCGGCGGATTGTCAATCGCATGCAATTTAAATAAATTGAGTGTTTTATTGGATTTTCAATTTGAAGCCACCGCACAGAGACACACACACACACACATACTCACGTTGCCGCTTTCCACCGATTGTTCATATTAATCATCGTCGATTGTGCGGCTGTTTTTCGGTAGCCGCCGGAAAAGCCAACCAAAGAAACGCAAGTTAGAAAATTTTCTATACCGAACAATAATCAGCATTCATATATAAATGGCATTTGCACCCAATTAATGCACGCCCATTAAAATCAATTTTTTGCTCTCGGCGATTTTCGGGGAATCGGCGGCAGTGACAGTGGCAGTGGCAGTCCCTAGCATGTGTGTTTGGGAATTTGCTGAATATTGCAGGGAATGCAATTAGGACGAAGGGAAAGGTGTTGAGGGATTGCTAATCGATTCAATTGTGGTGAAATGAAAACGGAATTCGAATGAATTAATTTTGAATGTGAGCTGCAGGGGAATAATGGGGATAATGGGCAGAGGCGATGTGTGTGCGTGCGTGTTAGTGTCCCTTTTTGAACTTTAACCTGTTGGGTATTTTATGCGTTGATTGTGTTCCATTTGTTGTGGAAATGTGACAAGAATTTTTCTGACCTACATTCTTTTTTCCATAAGTTTGTAACTGTATGTTTCTTGTGAAATTACTCATAAAATACTTGAGAAAATTATAATGTGATTATGACACTGCTTACGGGGCTAATTATAATTAATTGGAGATACTTCGATTTTTTGTTTAAGTTTGTTTAAAACAAACATATGACACTTGAATTTAGCAGAATCATTAACTTTTTTAAATAGTAGAGATTTTAGAGTAATAAAGATATGACCACATATTTTGCACTCCAATAAATGAGCATAGCAATATAGTGTCATAACACCATAAAGAACAGTTTATATTTACTTATTATATATTATTTTGTAAAGACAAAATATTATTTTAAATGCTAAAAAAATTCAAATGGTCTTATGACACTACTTATATCATAAATATTTTTAATTTAAGTATTTTCTGATTATTGGATTATAGAAATAAATACATTTATTTTGTTTTAAGGAGCAAAGGTAAAATACAGTTTAGGAACAAGAGCTTTAAAGGATAATCATAAAAGTGTGACCATGACAAAACTGTCTCATATCGCGTCCCAATAAATGAAAATCACAATGTAGTGTCATAAGAGCATAAGAAATCGAATATACCAAAAATGTTAAAATAAATTAAAGTCGCTGATTTGAGATCTTAATAAAACTTGACTTTTAAAATTAAGCTTTTATCCAGACAAGCGTCAACTTAAATTCTTATTTCAAGCGGTGATAAACAGATTTAATTTTGTGTGTGTGTGTGTGTGTTTTTTTGGTGTTATTTTTTGTTGTGGCTGCCGCGTGGATGATTATTATTTTTATTTGTATTTTTTGTACTTTTATTTTTGCTCGCGCTGGCTGCTTTTCTGCTTCTGCTTTTGTTAAGCCCAAACAAGCGTGTGAAAATTGCAGCTGTGTGTAGGGAATCCTGGGACAGGATGCAGGACAATGCGTTGTCCGTGGCAACAACAATTGTCGCAATTGTTAAATATTTATAATGATACAGCGCCATTTTTTTTTGTTGTATGTCCGTCTGGACACTGGTGTAAAATATTTAGCTGCCCACGTCCACTAACAAATTTGCAAAAACATTTATTTACTCGAAATTAAATGCAACAAAAAAGCGTTGACTCGTCCTTTATTTTTTTATTTTGCGCAAAATTAAATACAAAAGTAATTTTTACTGTCCTGCTGTCTCTATCTTGCTCATTTTTAATTTGTTCCTTTTAATGAATTTGTATATTTATATGTTGAACACATTTCACTGCCACAAAATGGTGGCATGACAATAAAAAAAAGAGGCTAACAAAAAAGTAAGAGTACATAGGTGGAATTTTAAAATAGATCTGTATATATGACAGACCCTCCACTCATTCTTTTTTAATACTAATACCCCAGTTATTGGTCAATTGTTTTGTTGAAAAAAGAAAGAGATACTGTTTCTATTTTTTCCCTGACAGCTGCATAATTTTGGTTACTTCGATTTTCTCTCCCACATCGATGACCCAATGAACTCGGGTTTTTCCCGCACAAAATGTAAAATAAACGGATGCCCGGAAAACCTTTGAAAATGTATACACATCCTTTAACATATCTTCCTACGACTTGAGCAAAAATAAATAAAATTCGAGTTATAAACAAAGAAAAAATATATATATCTGGGTGGGGTGGATAGGGGAATACAAATGCCAAGAATTGATGCAGAATTCGAATAATTTTATGGCATATTTAAGTGTCTGCATAATTTGCTCTCGGCTTCACAGTTGCAAAAAAAAAAAAGAGAGAGAAGAGCAGAGAGGGGGAAAAATACAAAAAAAAAAAAAAAATATAAAGAGAAAGAGTAAGAGATGCCTCTGTATTCAGCTCCACCCCTTCCCTGTGCACCATGCCCCCCTTCGTGCTAGAGATGAGCACGTGATGGGATTACAAAATGCCAAATCGAAGAAATTTCCATGAATAACTGAGGCATTTGCCAGAAAGTTCCCCAGATTGGCCTTATTGCATAACAATCAGCTTCTGGTGGCTCAATAAAGAAACGATTTCATATCATTCAGCCTTGATCGGGCGATGCGGTTTATATAGATTTATATCCAGCAACAACTCTTTGTATTGTCTTATTGTTTATTTTGTATAGGTTTTATTAAAGTGATTTATGGTTGATGAGGAATCTATTAGATGTTTCTTATAATAATTATTTTTATTAATTTATTTATTAAATTTTTTGGCATTTTTCCAAACATAATTGTGTAACGTAGGCCTTGTTAAAGACTTTTTTAAAGGTTTCTCACTATAATTCCCAATGGGTTCTAGTAGCTTTTAAAGGCAAATAGTTTATTTTTCTTAATATTTAGGAGCTTTAAAGTTTTTCATAATATTTGGAGCAAATAATATGTACATTGTTGAGACTACGACTTTCTCTAATCTTTTTAACCATTTTTTTCAGTATAATTCCCAATGGGTTCTAACAACAAAAAAAGTAAATAGTTTATTTGTATAATGTTTTATTTTATAAGAACTTAAGAGTTATTTTTTATTTTATAGCCTCAATAATTAAACTCGGCTTTCCTTTTCTATATTTCTTTCTTTTAAACATTTTCATCTGTTTCCCCGCTATAATTCCCAATAGGTTCTAGCACTGCTAACATCACCCTCAAAGATATTTGCGCATTTTTCGACCATCTCTATGTATTTTTGCGGTTGGCTTTGGTCTGCAGTTGGGGCCCCTTGACCCCTGACCCCACACACATAGACACAGATACCCGTTTTTCCGTTTCTATGCCTGTGGGTTCTCCCATGGACAAGTGTGTCTTTGTGGGTGTGTGTGTGTGTATGGATGTGCACATGACATGAAGCACAAAAGGTTCAACTGACTGTAAAACGCTTAAATTGATTTAAATGCAAAGTCGACCCGAGAGTCCGAAATGAATGAATGAGCGAATGAATGAATGAATGAACGGAACGAGTGGAGTAAGTGATTGGATAGTAGGGTTTTCCCCCCAAACCATTTTCCTGCCCTGCTACCAGTTTTCTTTACTTCCACTATTTTGTTTTTAGAGGTTTTTCCTGTGTGCCCCTGTCTGGGGCAGTGGCACTGGCAGTCAGCATTTGACTGCCACCCCGGGGCTATTTTCCCCACAATTTCCACCTACCCAGATCCCAGTCCAAAGCTCCAATGCTCACATTTTCGCGTAGTGTAGGAGCAGGAAAAGTTTGTTAGACTCTAAACCGCAAAAACATAACAAAAATACACGAAGAAACAAAAAAAAAAATATATATATATATAAATATATATGTATATATGGGAAAATAAAGACAGTGAGTGCGAGGGGAGGGAAAAAGTTTGTGTGGAAACTCAATGAGCTCAAAAATCTCTTTTAAATACTTGGGCATAACTAAATTAACAAAGCATAAGTAGAAACTAAGCCAGACTTTGGTGTGTGTGTGTGTATCTGTGTCTGTAGATGTATCTGTTTCTGTAGCTGTGTATCTCCGGGATGTCTGCTGCTGAAGTTTTGGCTTCATTTAACAATTTTAGACAAATTAAATTTTGCAAAAGCGAAGTGAAGCCTGTATTTAGATTGCTTCACTTTCTTTCAGTGAAAATTTGAAGAAATAAATCAAGACATATTTATTCTGCTCAAAATTCGAATGGAATATTTAATTTTTTCAATTTTAATTCTATTTTGACTATTAATATGACTTGAACTTGTTTACAGATAAATATAAAAAATATTTTCTAGTTAAAATTGTATTTATTTTTAATATATTTTTATATATTTGTTGACTTTTTCTTTATAACAAATTCTTATTGCTTTTTAGTTCCCATTAAAAATACATTGCTTCAGGCCCGGTAACTAGACTGTTTTTGCCTCAACTTGGCCCTTTCATCCGTTTTGTAATCTCCCAGACAGAAAACAAACAGGAAAATAAAACATGTAAAAAGGGAGCACTACAGTGTGCACTCAAATGAGAGTTATGACTTAGAACATTTCCCAGGCTTTTCATTAAACTATTTATGGGCCAAGCTTGAACTTTAACTTGGTTCAAGAGCTCGCACGGATTATGATTTTGTTAGCACTGTTTTGGGGCATACGTGGGTGTGTATGGTAATTAATAAAATAACTGTATAATTTGTTATATATTTTGCTTTATATTTTTCTATGTATATCTATCGTATATTTATGTATTTTTTCATATATTTATATTTATCCATATTTCTATATAATTTTCTTTATACTTTCTATATACTTTCTTTTATATTTTTCTATATATTTTTCTATAATATTTTTTCTATATATTTTTTGTCTATATTTTTCTATACAATTTTCTATGTATATTTTCATATATATTCCTACATATTTTCTAATATTTTCCATACTTTTTTATATACTTTCTTCTATATTTTTCTATATAATTTTTTGATAGATTTTTCTATATATTTTTCTATGTTTTTTTAATATATTTTTCTATGTTTTCCTTTATATATATTTCTCTAAATTTTCCATATATTTATATATATTTTTTTTGATATATTCTTCTACATATTTCTTCATATTCTTATTGTTCCATTCATATTTTGTTCTATATATTTGTCTAAATATTTTTCAACATATTCTTCCATATATTCTTCTATATATTTTTCTTTAAATTTTTCTATATATTTATCTACATATATTTCTAAATTATTATATTATATTATTATTATATATTATCTATATGTTTTTTTTTATATATTTCTATCTATTCTTCTATATATTTTGTTAAATATACTTCTTTACATTTTTCCATATAATTTTCTATATATCCTTCTATATATTTCTTCCTATATCTTTTTCTATATATTTTACTATATATATATATATTCAGGGTCCTGTTCTTTTGGTTAGCAAACTAAAACGAACTGCGTTGCGCAATAAGATGGACATGGTCAGAATATGGAAACAGGCTGTTGGGCAGGCCTAGAAGGGGCTGACCGACCGACCGACCGACCGACCGACCGACCGACCGACCGACCGGCGGGTAGACATATAAACGCTTGCAGGTTGTATAAAAATTTTATATGCAAATGAAGGCAAACAACAGAAACAGACAGCGGCAAAAAAAAAAAAAAAACCAGATACAAAAAAACAAGACATTTTTTTTCTCGTTTTGCCCATTTTGTTTGCTTCTAATGTGAGGGGGGGTCGGGGGGTGGTGGGCAGGTGAAATGGACAAGGGCAGGACTCACTTCCTGGACGGTGTCACTCTGTTTAAGGATGCCCCTTCAGGGATAACGAAGGATGAGTGGGAAACTTACTTTTTTGCTGCCTTTATTTTTATTTTTTGTGTGCCTTTATATATATTTTTTTCTGCTTTATTTTATTTTATTTTTTGCCTCTTGTTTTGTATTCCGTGACTCCTTCTCGTGCCTGAGCCTATGAATTGAATTATTAAGCATGCTCTCTCGCTGCCAAAAAGGGGCGGCTGGTTGGCTGGCTGCTTGGTTTTTCTTGCTTTTTTTGGTGGGCGTGGCAGGTCATTCAAATGCAAAAAGAGCGACGCGATTTTCTGCTCAAATGGAAGCGCACAAACTTCAGGCACAAAAAAATAAGAGAACAAATATATAAATAAGAAGAAAAACGTATAGAGTCGCGGGTTGTTTTTTCCAGCGAAACATTTTCACGGCGGGGCCCCCACGAAATGAAAATGTTCGACGGCAAATAAATGAAAATTAACTAAAGTGAGGCGGAGAACTCAACTCAATTGCAGCTCAACTGAAGTGCCATGTTTTTTAACTTGAAGAATAATTAAATAAAGTAAATATAGGGGTGATTTTTTTCAGGTAGTTTCTTAAAGCGTTCATATATAGTAAATATATATATTTTGAGCTCTTAAGACTGTTTTTTAAAGACTAAAATATATTTTAGGAACTTATTTAAAGTAAAAAATTGATTAAACACAAAATCTTAAATGAAATTATAGGCAAATTGTTAAATTTTAATATGTATATTTATAGCAAATATATTTTAAACATTTTTAAATGAATGAAAAACAAAAATTCCAAAGGTTAGCCTTTAAATATGAAAAATATATTCCTAAAAAAAATTAATTTACTCTCTGCTTCTTAATTCTCCATCAAAAGCTCTAAGAAATATTTAATTAATTAAATTTCACTCTTAAATAATTAAAGAATTCAGGATTTAATAAGTCAAGCAAGAAGCTAGTGAGGAAAATGGAAACTGCACTTTTGCTGCTCTTGAAACATTTTCCAGTTGACCAAAAAAACTTTGACCTTTTCCCCGTGGGAAAAAAATGTATAGAAGCGTAGGCACAGCGTAGGTCATGTATATATATATATAACTGTAAACAAATACAATAAAAAAATACAACAAATAAAAATTGCAAACAAGGACAAAACTTTTCTAATCTAAAAAAGCACAAAGGCAAACACACAAAGCCAAGGCAAAGGGGGTGAAAAGTTGTTGTTTGAAAGGAGCGGAGGGAAGGGGAGTGTAGGCCAAGTGCAAAATAAAATTATGGCATTAAATTTTCATGTCAATTACAAACGGCGACAGGCAACAACAGCAAAAACACGAGGCTACAGTATGGCGGGAAAAAGCCAAGAAGCTGGCCATAATAAATGACCCCTGCCGCCTCTCCCCTCCCCCTTTCCCAAAAAAAAAAATTAACTCCGCCCATGGATGAAAGCAGGTGTCAAAAGCAAGTGGCGCTCTTGCAATTACAACAACAAAGGGAAAAGCGGAGAAAAGGAAGGGGAGAAACGGGAGAAAGAAAGGGAAAAGTCAAAGGCAAATATTTAAATGAAAACTGAAGGAAATGCAGAAATTATAGCATTCTTTTTGGCGGCCAAAAGGGAGAGAAATTAAACCTAAGATGTGGTTCTTTGGGGAAAGTAAGAAAACAGTTTGTATTTATTAAATTTTTATTAAATAATTTGTTTCCTTATTGTGAGGTTTAATATGTATTTCTGAATTTGTTATAATAAGACTTTAAGCTTTTTATTCTTAATAAATTTTTAAATACAATTTTATAAAGATAAAATAAAGGATACATATATTCACTTTTCCAAGATATATATCACTTATTTAATTATCATTAGAAAGAGAATGAACAGTTAAAGGCAAATATTTAAAGGAAAACCGAAATGAATCATAGCATACTTTTAAGCGGTAGAGAAAGAAATATTATAACCTATAATGGGGTTTCGTTTTTGAAAGTTTGGAAACAGTGTGTAACATTAATTAAATAAATTGTTCATTGTGAAGATTAATATGAATTTCCTAAATTTTTTACAACAAAGGGTTTGAGTTTTCACCCATAATAACTCTTTAAATCCCATTCCTTCGAGAACAAATAAGAGATTCATATATTCACATCTCTGAGATATATATATATCACTTCTTAAAGTATCTTTTTTAGATATTTAGGTTGACAGAGTTTTAAAGGTTTATTTGACAGTTTCTCGCCATGCCTTTGAGCCAAGTTTTTTGCACTAGTTTCTTGTTTATAAAAAAGTATAAGTACTAAGTGTATATACATATATATGTATTCTATGTTTTCATTTTTCAAAGCTCCTTCTTCGCCTCTTCTCGCTTTTTGTAAAGTAGGTAAAAACTTTTGCGTTTCCTCTTCGCCATTTTGGCCACCTACTTTTGGCCGAAAAGCTTGAGAGAGTTGGCCAGAAGCAGAAGTAGAAGCAGAAGCAGAAACAGAACCAGAGCCATAGCATTTTTTCGCATTGCCGTTTATTTCCCTTTTATTTTGTTGGCCAATTTCCGGTAATTCAGTTTTATGCAGCAAACTTTTCTATTTTTTTCCCAACTCCCAACTCCCACCTCTCGCCATTTTCGCATCGCATTTATAAATAAATATGTTTTTCGTTTTTCTCTTGCTCTTTTTGTTGTTGTTATTTGTTTTGCTGCGTGGCTTTTGCGGGTGTTTGCGGGAGTTTGCGAGGTTTCCGTAGTACCCAAGGTCATTGAGATGTGTAAACTTTTGCCCATTTGCAGTTGGGCGAAGCAACAAATGATGATGAACATTTTTATGGAGCAGCACAGTGCGTTTCACGTCGTTAAATCACTGGCAAGGGATCAGAGTTTGAGTAGTCTGTGAAGTTGTGCGAATTTCACGGATTCCATTCCCGGATACGACGAAACTGTATCCTTGTGAGTGGATTTATTATTTCACTTTTCAGCTTCTTATTTTCAGCAATTTTATTATTGATTTTTTTTTTGGTTGTTCTTGTTTCGTGAGGGGACATTTTTGGAATATTCATAATTCATTATCATTTATTCATTATTTATTAATTTACAGTGTTTTGTTTGTAAAATTTCCTGAGCTCTCTGGCTTATCCTAAAATAATTTTATGATATTTTATAGCCAAGAATCTGTCATTGAAGTTTATTATTTTATTATTTATATAACCATTATTAAAACTATTCATATTTTACTTTCCAGAACATTATAAGCAATCTACCAAGATCCCGGCTTAATTTTATAATTATTTCTTTAAAGTTAATATCAATATTTTAATTATGAAACGCACTGTAGTCTCAATATAACCACCGACTCTAAATTGACTTAGATAATTTTCACTTTCACAGCATCGCCCTGCCAGGCTTCACGCCTGCCTCCCTCTTAATTTGATTAGAAAAGTTTTGACTTAAAAAAATATAAATATCTATATATGTATATATATCTATATAAAACCGAGAAAAAATCGGAAATTTTATGACTTGAAGAGCAAAAATAAAAAAAAAAAATACATTGAAGACATCAGCAACCAAAAGCAAGACAAAGAGAGTTGGGTAAAAATTGTTCGGTTTCGTTGAGGTTTCCAGCTTCCACTCGATTTTCCCCTTCCCGAATTTTCCAACCATTTTTTCCGCACTTTTGGCTCCTCTTCTCGCACTTGTTGTTTTCGCTATTACCCCCTTCCTCCCCCCTCCTTTTCAGTTGCTTTGCTGCTTTGTTGTGGTCTCCACTTGAAAAATTTGATTGGCAAACAAGATTTTTGCTGTAGCTTTTTTTTACTCTTTTTTGGTTTTGCTTTTCCCATGGGTTTTTGTCATTTTCGGCAATTGGCTAAAAGTTAATGGAGTGGAGGAGGGGGGTGGAGGGGATTGGTGGACAGGAACTAAAAGAGTTCTCAAGTGAATTGCTGGGAAACTAGAATAAAATTGTGAGAGAATCGGAGACAAAACAAATTTGAATGTTTCCAAGGTGAGAATAAAGTCTTTAAAACTTGTGAAGGAACTTTAAAAAATAGGGACATTGATATTTTGTTTAATTAAATAACTATTTAAAAAAATCAATCAGGAAAAGTCATAAAGATTCTACAGAAATTATAAAAAATCTTATTATAAGCAATTAAAGATTAATACAAATAATTATAATTTGCTGTACATCAAAACTAAAAACTTGTTTTTGCTTAAATATGTATATATTTTTTTTATATTAATTAATTAAAAATATGAATAATAAATATATAAATTTACATATTTAAAGTCTTCTTTTTTATGTTGATAAAATTAATTAGAACTTTTTCTAAGCGAGACCTAGAACTATCAACTTTTTTTCCTTTTACAATTTAATAAAAGACCCTAAAAAAACAGCTCATTAATCAATATTTATAAATACTCATAAAACATTTAATTTATTTTATATTTTTATTTGCATTTATTTAAGCAAAGTTAACGAACAAAAAAGCCTAATAGAAAAAACTGTAAGCACACATGACACCCGAAATGCGTGAATTTGCGCAGTTGTGCAGGTTGAAGGCTTCGTTATTTTTTTGGCCATCATTCCATTAAAAAAGACCGGAAGCGGAATACGACCTCTGACCCCACTTCACCCACCCAACACCTCCTCACCCCCCTCCCTTATCCATATTTATGACGTGAACGCCTCTGCTAATTGACTTGAAACATTTTTTCCATGTTCCCCAGGACAGGAGGAACAAAAGGAAAGGAAAGCTGGCTGGGAAAGTTTCAAGTCATTTTGCATTGATTGATTGATTGATTGATGGATGGAAGGACGGACTGATGGACAGACTGATTGGCCTGGCTAGGATTTCACTTGCACTCAAGCAACAGCCGCTAAATGCAAGACAAACATGGGAGTCAAGGCTTGGGGCAGGCAAAAAAAACGTAGCATACTTAGCTGCATCAAATATGAAAGGGAAAACTGGCTTTTCAGAGGGAAAAACGTCCTCAAGCTATGTTATACATTTTCTGGTGATTTCTCCTAAGCCTTTGCTGGGTATAAAGATGTCTTTTGAATATATACTTATTTATAATTTCTAACGAGAAGCGTTGGAGGTGCGGGGACTATTAATATCAATACCATAAAATTATAGCTTGTATATAAATCGAAAAACCTTTTTATTTGACATATCTGTTTCTTTTTGTTTGCCTCTTTAACAGTTTCCTTTATTTAGACCAAAATATAAGTATTAGCAAAAATAGTCATCAAAACATATTAAATATAAACCTTAAAACCCTTTTAAAATCTTAATTAAACATAAAATTGCATACTTGGATTAAATACCTTAAAAACAAAATTATTAGGAATTTACATTTTAAAGAAATAATTATTATTATCTTAATTATCTTTTATTTTAACTCCAAATAAATATATAATATCAATGCGACAAAACTGTATTCCTGGCAACCCTAAAATATCCTTAGAAAATGCAACTCTGCATTCTTGGCAACCCTAAATTCTCTTTGCAGAAAAATGCAACTCTGTCTTTGAGTCAAAAGCTTGTCAAAAAATATATAAATTGCTTTTAATTTTTAAGTTCAGTGAATAAAGTGAAAAAGTGAAGTAAATAAAATAAAATTAAAGTGCGTTTAGACCTGGTAACTTCTAATCACTTTTTACTACCGTTAACTATTACTTAATTGCATATTTATTAACAAAATTATCAAGAACTATTTATAATATTTTATCTTTCAGTTGATTTTACTTTTTAATGATTTTGTTCTCTTCGTAAATCGTGCAAGAACTTACCATAAGAGGGAAATGTCCAAGTATAAATGTCGCCGAATTTCCTTTTTTTACTCGCCTTCTTTTTTACTTGTATAAATTTTTTGTTGCAATTTTTTTTTGTAAATTCTCTCTAGATGTGCTGGTGTTGTTGTTGTCGGCTTTTGTGGGTCCGTCCTGGTATGTTGTTGAGTTTTGTTGTTATGGCCAAGTGGATTTTGTGTTTGGCCTTGGAGGCAGGCGACGACGACAAGGCGCTCTTAGCCGCCCCTCGAAAAAGAAACGGGTTTACTGACGGCGGGGTCCTACTTCTAAAATGTTGTTGTTGCTACTTATTTCTTTTTTATTTATATTTTTTTTGTTGTTGCTGCTGCTGCCGTTGCTGCAGGTGCAACTTGTGTCGGATGCTGGATGAATGGGATGCTTAGTCGCCTTCTTCTTTTTCGCAGACCGGTTGCACAGGAAGCTGGCCAACATACACGCACACCGCACACACAAACACACACACACACAGACACAAAAGAACTAAAAAAAAAACAATTTTAATTTATTTTAATTGGGCTTTTCCTTTTTTTAGCGGGGATATTTAGCTGTTGTTGTGCGGCTTTCATGCAGCCAGCTTTGTTTTGCATTTTCGGTAATCACTTGAAAAAAAAATGTGTGCGTTTTTTATTGCAGCTCCTTTTTGTTTTTCCTTGTGATTCTTCTATGTTTATGTTTTATTTTTATTACTATAATAGATTATTATTATAATTTTTTTGTTTGGTTTGTATTTTGTTTTGTTTTTATTTTTTTGTTGTTGTGATTTTACTGGTTGTAGTTGTTGTTGTTATTGTTGTGGTTGTTGTTGTTTTTGCTTGCTGACCGTTGCGGTGGCTAGCAGCATGCAACCGAATCACACGACTGTCTGCTGACACGGCGGAACACGTACTAAAAACTTGTTATAGGAAAATCGCTGGGAATCCGCTCGTTCTTCGTTCGGTCTGCACTTCAGCCGATGCCAACGTCGACGTTGACTTCTCTGCCGCCGTTAACAGAGGCACGCGCATGCAAAAAGGCAAAGGCAACATTTCGTTGTTGGAAAAACTGTTCCCGAAACTGCGTTCGCGTGCCTCTGCTAAAAATAAAAGCAACCGAACAGCCAAAGCCGAAGCGAGTCCCCGACGCCAGGCGAGGCGAGGCCACGTCCCCCCTTCCTCCTCACTTGCTGGCATCCCCACTCGAGGGACCCTGTGTGTTTGTACTAAATTTAAACGAAGTCAAACGAACAAAAGCAACCTCGGCGGGGGCTAGCGAAACCAGGTCGCTTCGTTCAAACTGTTAAGGATATTAACAGCAGCAAGCAGCAGCAGAAGCGGCGGCACTCGCTAACAGTGCGTCTTTGGGGGGAACAGAGGAACATAGAGGGGGGAGTGGGAGTGGAAGTGGGAGTGCTGCTGGGGCGGCTTAAGTGATATTATAGCCCCGGCATAAATTAGCCATCGGGTCCCGACGCATTAAAATCTTGATTGGTGGCCAGCAGATGCAACAGTCACTGTTCCCATTCCCTGTTCCCTGTTCCCTGTTTCCTCTTCTCTGTTACCCAAAAAAGATCCGGAAGTGCCACACAAAGGTGACAGCAACAGCGGCAGCATGCCCCATATCGGAATGGATACCATATATAGTGCATATATAATGTATATATGTTATGTAGGTAGTATGTATGTTAATTTTCAGAAGAAAATTCAAGAAGATTGAAGGTTTATCGAAAGATTTTCAAGTCAATCTCGAAGCTTAGGCTAGAATCTCGACTTAAAAGGGTTGTCAGCTTTGAGGTTTAATTTTTATTTTTTATTAATTCGATTAAGAAAAGGAAGCAACAAAATCCTTGATCTGATAGTTGTATTAAATATGTTTTTTAGAGTAAGATAATTATAAATATAGTTACATTTATACAGAATATGGGCCGAACTAAATTATTTTTTATATTTATTTACTTAAATTCTTAATATTTATATTATATTATATTATATTATATTATATATATTTATCATTATGCTTATTGATAAAAATAATGCCTTTATTAGCACAAAATCAATGAGATTATTAATATTTTAAACAAAAAATTGTATTAATGTTTTCAGTGATTTTTGATGCTTTAAGAGTTTGAAAAGATTTAGGACTAGATTTTAAATAGAAATCAGGCATTGTGTATGTGATTTATGTTTCATAATCAAATAATTAGATTTAAATTAAAAAAAATTAATATATCAGAACAGAACAAAAGTAACTTTAGTAACACAAAGTATAGAGATTTATATATCATAACAAACAATTTAATTAAAAGTTTTAAAAATTAATAGTTTGGTTTAAAGAAAATAAACAACAATATTATATAATTATTCGATTTTGATAAAGTTACAACTTTTATTTATTTTAAAATCGTATCAAATGGGTCTGAAACGACTCCTTCAATTGCGATGCAAACTTTTGACTAAAATATTTATATGTATATATATATTTTTTTTTGCGCTGTCACAGCATCCCAGTTCAAGTCACTGTGACCTGAGACACTCCTCCCTCTCTCTCTCTCTTCCCGAAGATCTCTTTGGGACAAAGCACTTTAAGAACGCTTTCCCATATGCCGAAGCCCCTGCCCCCTTCCAACAGTTCGAAGAACTATTGACAATTCACGCCGCTGGCTGGCAACGCGCGCTCTCTTTTATTGTTGCATGCGATTGGGAATGGGGTTAAAAATTTAAATAAAATGCACATGCAAAAGGCAAAAGGCGCGCGCAAAAAAGCAAAAAAAAGGGGGGGGGGGGGAGAAAGCAGACAGAGTCGCAGAAGACAGCAGCAGCAACTGTAAAGAGAAGTCTACAACAAAGACTAGGCTCATAATTAAAAGCGAGCGTTCGACTGGCACAGAATGCTGAGAAAACTGAGAACTTTCCATACTGCCACCCAGAAACCTTTCGTATTCCACATTTAAATAAAAGATAATACCTTTTATACAGTTCTTCACTTGGAAATTAGGACCCCGAAGCTCAATAGAGAGATATACTCTTTGGAATATTTGTACTAGAAGTCTATTTATTAGCCAAAGAGGCCGTTTCTTGTTATAGGTATTGCCCAGAATATAATTAAAACCTAAAAAAGTCACCATTAAATTAAAAAATCCATTGAAATTAAATAATTATAATAGTTATAAACCTTTTATAAATATATTAGAAAATACTGAAATTTGTTTTGCATATAAAAATCTATCTTTATTTCCTGATAGTGCGCTTTACATACGCCTCCTAAAAAGCAATATCGAAAGATAGCGTGAAACCAACAAAAATCTCGTTCGTTCTGGCATCTCGTTTCGTTTTTTTTTTCCGGGATTTTTGAGTCGAATTTTGGGTTGTGACAGATGAATGTCAATAGAGCGGGACAGAGACAGAGCTGCTCGGCTCGTCTCGTCTCGTCTCATTCTCCGGCTCTTCCTCCAAAGCAGCCGTCGCATGCCCATCAACAACAAATCAATGACGACGACACATGTTGGACATCCCAACTTGAAACCGAGGAGGAAAACTGTCGGCAGGAGAGGGGGAGAGGGCTGCAGCGGGATAGGGAACACCAAGGAATCATGGTGCACTTTAAGAAAAAATAATAACTAAAGTGTTTTTAATAATAAGATATGTTTATTACGAAAATAACTCGAGTTTGGAATAGAAAATATATATAAAGTTACCTCCGACCGTAATTAACTGAGTTCACAATGATTTTATTTATTTATTTACATTTTTGTGTGACCAAATTCGTACTTGGGAATTTTATGGTGTTTTATTCTTAAATTTTTGTCCTAGCTAAGATTTTCCATTTTCTTCTGTTTTAATTTATTTTAATAACTTTTACGAAGATATCTGTTTTATAGATTTATCTTTTATATATAGCAAGCCTTTCTGTGTGTCCCCAAAATTCGTACTTGGGAATTTTTAGAGCACTGCAAGTACTTTTACTAAGGTTAAGAATTAATACATTTTTTTTCTTTCCTTGTTTCATTTTTTTCCCTAAAAAATCTCAGCATTAACTAATTTTTTATGTTAATTAAAAAATAAATATATAAAAAATGACCTGCAAATTTCGCACAGTGTCTTTGAACAGCTACAATGCAAGCGTTTAAGCATTTGGAAGCAATTACCGCAGCAATGAAGCGTTGAATGAATGGGAATGAATGACCAAGAACAGCAGATGAGCAAAAGGGATGGGGTACAGGGAAGCAGAGAGAAAGGGAGAAAGACGGGGCAGAAGAAGAAGAAAGAGACACAGGGACACACGTGTGGATCAGTTTGCTTCGCCTGGCAAACGAATTTATGTACATTTTTGTGCATATTTCCTGGGATTTTGGATGCTGCCTCTCTTCCTCTTGTTTATCGGGATTACTTACTTAGTGGAAACGACAAACGGTGTAGGGAGGGGCAAACTGAAGAGGGAGGAGGGAGGCCGCGGCAGGCGGAAACACGAGACGCTTCAAATGTCAATGAGCCAGATGAATAAAATGCGGACCAATACAGTAAATAGGGAATAAAGACGACGACGAAGAAAAATTCTACACTAACTTAATTAAATAAACAAATTTTTATTAATTAATTAAATAAGCAGAAATGGGCAAAAAAGTGAAAATGGTAGCCAGAATCTTAGAGTTTTAAGTCTGAGCTTAAGTCTGAGCTTAATAAATACTGCAGAAACATTATTAATTTAGATTTTTATTGGACTGCCATTTTATTATGATTTATTATAATATATGTATCTAAGTTATTATATTTTTATTATATTATATATTATATTATATAAATTATATTTTATTACAAATATTATTCCCATTTCAAAAAAATAGTTTCTGAAAACAAAAAACTTAAAGCTTTTATTATGTGCTCACTGTACTTGAGCCTCTGACTTTCGGCGGATAATCGAGAGCGGAACAGCGGAAGAGCCCAATGAATTCTTGTCTATAAAAAAAAGGTAGAAGAGAATCGCCGAAAGAGATGGAAGTGCTGGGGAAGAAAGAGAGGGCGTTGGAGAAATGATCTCCGCAGAGGAAAGGTTGCTTTATGGGAGGCGACACAGAGATATAGATAGAGAAAGAGAGTGGGAAATTGCTCTAATTGCCGCACTTTTGACTTTGAATTTTCATCTTCCCCCTCTTCCTCCTTCCTACTTTAAATTTTCGTTCTTTCTTTTTTTGTGGCTGTTGCTTTTGTTTGTCTTCTGCCTCTTTAGTGTTGTTATGATTGCAGTTGTTTTTGTTATTCTGTGTCCGATGACAGCTGAAAATTGGAAGGAAGCGCCATGGTACAGTGGGATAAATGCAAAATATTTTAATAAATTAATTTAATTAATGTTTAAATATTATGATTGTGATAATATTATCTTTATTAATTTTTTGTATAAATTAGTTAACAAGGATTTATTTATTAATTGAATTAACTTAACAAAGTATAGTACTACTACTAGTAAAACTTGGAACAAAATAAAAATAAACATAAAAAATTTCTTGCTTAAGCTTAAATATTTGTTTATATTTATTAATATTGCATTTTTATTTTATTTGTACTTAAATTATTTAACTTTTGTTTTGTATTTATTTATTTTAAATATAAAAATTATTAAAAATAATATTCTGAAGAATAATAATTAATCTAGGAGTACAGCTATTGTTGAAATAAATACTCAAAAGTTGCCTGTGTCAGTTTAAGTATGTTGGTATCTTTATTTATATGAGAATAATTATAGTAATAATATGTATAGGTATTAGTTATATTTATGTGTATTAAATTTATAATTCTTTTATACTATATTATTGCATATTGTAATTGTCTATTTATGTTTGGGGAAGAACAAGGCTAATCGCTCTGGCTCAGTTTGTTGCAATAATAAATTAAATTAATTATTTTATTAAAAATGAAAAAGACAAATAAATGAAAAATTACAATAATTAAATCATTAATTCCATTATTTTTAATTTAATAAATGAGCTGACTCCAATCGAGACATACGACAATTAATATATTCTTAAGTTGATGTTCGTAATTATCCACAAGGATAAAGACAATCTATTGTTATAAAACAAATATACAAATTAGGAGAACTTAGTAACAAGTTAATGGTAAATTATGCTAATAAATAGAACTGATGCTAAAAAAGCATATTTAAAAAGATAAATGTTAGATGATGTTATTATTTCTGTTTAAAATATATTAATATATATATAGTTTTTTAAATTCCATTAATCCCTTAATTAGTATGAGCTATTTTATGCCACTTATTCCACTGTGCGTCATCCTCCAATCTGTGGGCCGAACAGAAGAATCCGTAACGCCTGCCACTTCCGTCAGCTGATGTATTTTGTATATTTTTTGTTTGTTTCGTTAAGTTGAGGCTTCCTTGGTCTCTTTTATTTGCCTGTTTGCACTGGTATTTCAATAGAAAATTTTAAATATTAAAGTTTTGTGTGCTTAGCGTGTTTTCGTATTTGTCAGCCATACATATTTGTGTATATTTATTCCGCGGCCGCTGGCTTGTTGTTGTTTGGAAATTGAGTTTCGGCGTTGATACTTCTATTTAGTCAGGCCGAAAATTCGAGGTTTTTTTTTCTTTTTTTTCCAACGATTTCGATTTTCACCTCAAGTGGGTGCCAACGAGGGAAGAGGCGGGGAGGCAGGGGAGATTTGGGAGATGTGTGATGAGCGCTTCCGTTTCCGGCTGTTTTTTAGTAGGGCAATTATTATGCTACTCAAACCGTTCGAGCGCAAATAATGCCAGAGAGAAAAAAAGCTGAGAAAAAAAGAGGGAAATATATAACAGAAAAGTAAGCCGACTCGGGGTCATCCATTAATTGGATAAAAGTCAGTCAAATGAAGTTATTTTCGAGCTATGTTTAAAAATATATATATTTTATACTGCATTTTGATAATTTTTTAATAAAAAATTAAAGAAATTATTAGAATTATAAAAATGTATATGTACTATAAGGTTCCGCAACGAATTATTCCCTGTAAGTCTTCCCTCAAGCGTTGCTTTTTTTAAGGGGCCCAAACACGTCAATAATGGCGCTTCAAGAAAATAAGTTAAAAAACACAATCAGACGAAGGGAGAGCAGTGAAGCGAGGTCCAAGGAGGTCCTACGAAAAAGATCTTAACCCCGCGAACGCCCCCACCTTTAATGTGAAAATCATGCAATGAACCAAATTCGAACGGAAATGATTCACACTCCAGCTGAACTACACTTTGAGTGGGGAGAAAACAGAGAAAGAGAGTGAAAAAGAGTGGGGGAGAGTGGGGAGAAAGACAAGGAGGAATTCTCGGAGGGGAATTCTCGAATCGGAATTGCGTTTTCAACAACTGTTACAACAACAACAATGACGCCATTTGAAACAACAATAACAAATGTCGCTGCTGCTGTTGCTGTTGTTGTTCTTACCCCCAAACATGTTTTCAAATGAAATGGAAGCCCGGAACTTGGAAAGGGGTCCATGGTTGCACTCAGCTAAAATAAGTGAACAAAATGCACAGATTTTTTTTTAAATAATTTCGAAAATTAATTTAAAATTTAATATTTAATTGTTACTTTATATTTTCTTATTATTAACTAAGCAAAGTAAGTAAAGTTGGAGTATAAAGATGTCATATTTTAGGGCTTCATTTATATTGTTTTCAAATAAAGAAATTTATTAAAAAAATATTTAATAATAATAAGTATTATATTAATATTTAAAGTTTTCATTTCTATTATTTTCATAGCAAGAATTTTATATAAAATAAATATTTAATAATAATATAAACTTACTTTCAAATAGGAACTTATTATAAACTTTTATTTTGAGTATAAACATTTTTTGGCATGCTTCGGAGCATTATTCTTAATGATTTTAAAGCCACAAAGGCTGAAAAAAGTATAAAAGTTTTTAATACTATACATATATAAAGATAATAATATTAAATAAAAATTAAATAATCGTATGCAATAAATACTTGAAAGAGGCAATACAAATAAATATATATTACTTAACGTTAAAATATAAAATATTAGTTCATTACGAAAATGAAATAATGTCACGATTTTAATTACATTTGCATTATTTTTAATTATATATGTTATTAATAATTATATTCTTTTTATTTATTTTACAATATTAATTATTTTGTGATGTGCACATTAACCTCAAGTTATTATTTTTCTATTGTCAGGCTATAAAAAAAATAAATCAAATCAATAACTATAAATAAAGTCTATTAAAATGAAATCATATTAATATTATTTTAAATATGTGTTATTATTTATTATAAAATTATTCAATTTATTATTTTTGATAGTTAATTATATTATCTTAGTATTATTACAACACACTTTGTTTTATTTACTGCTTATTTTTTTTGTTGTAAATATTGTAATGTTTTAAATAAACAAATTCCATGAAAATAAATTTATTAAAATATATATGCTCACTATGAAATGGACAAATGAATGCATAAAAAAAATAAAAACTAAATAATTTAAATTAAGTACAAATTTCCATTGGTTTTCCCAGAGCTCATAGGTAGCATTTTCCCCGCTGCTACCTGACAGGTCAATTGTCAACGCAAATATTTCACTTCCTGCTCGTTTTCCCTCTCGATTTCCGCCAGCAATACTGCTAAGCTGCTACAAAAGGTTCAAAGGTCAAGGATTTTCACGTTTAATTAGACATGAGACGGAATGGGCGTCAGCATGGGCGTGGGCGTGGGCACGGGCGCGGGCGTCAGCAGGATCTGAAGGAAGAAGCGGCATTTAAATTTCCAATTAGCCGCCTTCAGGTTAAATACCTGAGTGACACAAAGAAGTGTTTGAAGCTTAAGTCCGAGCGACCAACGACGACGACGGCGGCGTTGCCAAGTGTTGGGCGGAAAATGGTTGAAAGGATGAAGGAAGAGGTGGCGGTGGCGGTGGTGCGGTGGAAAAACGGTTGGGAAAACGCCTGGCTTGGAATTGACCATTGTGTCTGGCATTTGTTGTTGCTCTTTAATTATGCTCAAATTTATAATTAAATGATCTTGGCAATATTTCAATACTCCATTTGTAAATTGTCGTCTAGTGAAATAATTTTCATTCAGTTGGCTGATTGATGTCCTTTGTGCGTATTGCTTAATGGCATAATCAGCTTAAGGAATAATAAATTGAGTACGGAAACTGCATAGATATTGAATAACGACATTTCAAGGGAATTAATCGTAATGCACGAGATGGAAATTATCCTTAAAATAAATATAAGCACTTGTGTAGTAGTACAACAAATATTAATGATATTGGTATCTAATGCAAAATATCTTTATAAATATATTTATATATTTATTCTAATTCATGACTAATTAACTCTATTTCTTTTGATTTTGAAAACAGTTGTGGGAAAAGTAATAGAAACAAACAAGTAGATTGTTTTTTGAGCTCAATTCTAATTGTATCTAATTTTATTTATTTGTTAAATGAACTGTTTAATGGTTTTGACTATATGAAATTATGTGCTAAGACATACAAAAAACTAATAAAAAGAACTAAATGAAAGCGAAACTGAAACTAAACTATTTTCAATTATATTTGAATTAAATTATTTACTTAAAGTCTTACCTTAGAATATATTACTATTACTAGTACTATTTTAGTATTTAATTTAAGAACTAACTATTAAATATGATCTTGAAGTTATGCTTTAATGTTGATAATAATCAAAAAAATATATAATATTCATAATTTTTTTTTGTATTTACCTCCTGCTGGATCTTATTTTGTGTTTCCCAAAATGGGAACTTACTGCTTTTTAAGGTAATTTCCTTTAGATTTAAGGTATTTATAATTTGTTTTTAAACATTTGTCATATATTTTTTTCTATTATATTAAAGGCCTAATGTAATTATTATACTTTAAGGATATTTAAAGGTTCCTAAATCCTTCTTGCCTGCTTGCACTTACAATCCAGACGAAAAACATTTTCCTGCTGTTCTTTCTCTTCGCATTTTCCTCGCTTTTCGTCGTCTTTTTAAGTTGTTTTCTCGAGACCGACGCATGCCATTTGCCATATTTCAATTGCATTTTAATTCATTTGAGTGTGTGCATTTTCAGTTTCTTTGCCATTTAACCCCTTCGAGCCAGACACTCTGCCAGTTTTCCCCCGCATTTCCTACACTCAGCCAGAAGATGGTATAAAACTAGGAAATTAAATAATGAAATGTAGCTTTTTTTGTAGATGCGTTAAAGATTTATTTCTTTGCTCTCTAAATATCATCAAGAAATGTGAATTTAATAGAATAAAGCAAAGCTAATTCCACTCTTTCGGTCAGTGTAGCCATGTGTCAGCGAAGATGCCTCGAGGAAGTCGACTGAAAGACCGGAGTCTGTGACTATTTTGCCATTTTACCATTTAATTATTCTGAAAGAGATATGTGCCGGCATACTGGTATCTGCTGGCACATATTTACATTCACACTCCATGGGGTTAATGTAAATTTTTGGTGGCAAATTTTATGGGGTTTGGCTTAAGGGATTTGCCAGTTGGAATTCGAAAAATACGAGTGCCATATAATATTTGATGTAAATGTTGGTCTCCGCTTTAATCAGTATTATGCATTTGAAATGCATATATTTACTCTAGATATATTTTTGTTTATTAATTAAACTTTAATTACTTAGCTTTAGCTTTAATTTTTAAGCTTTATTTGGATATTTGTTGCTTTCATTTCTGTGGTCTTCTTCAAGGACCTTTACTTTTTTACGGCCTTTTAATTTTTCTTGATTTGATTTCCATTTCCACAGCGTCCGCTTTTCTTCACGAAAATATGTTTTTCCGCTTCGCGCCAGTTCCTTTTGCTCCTGCAGTTTCTCAGTTGTTTTTTCCTTCGTCTTCTTCGCTTTAATAGCTTCATAAAAATTTCTTCATTTGATTTCATGTCAATTTGGCCTTAACAACCTTCCTGCCACCCACCCAAAAATGATCAAAATAAAATAATAAAATGCAAGTAAATGAAAATGAAACGCAAATAAAATTTTATTAACTTAAAGTGAGACAGAGTGAGTGAGAGTGAGAGTGAGGGGGACATTTTGCGGTTTGTTTGGCTTTTAGGGCGGCGTTAAATGTTAACACGAAATATGGCCAGCTAAATGAAGGCCGAGAATGCGAAGGCATCGTAAAGAGTTCCCATTATTAAGTAATAAAATGTAATATATTTATTGTATTTCTTTTACGACATGTATATACCTTTAATGTGCAACAAATTGGGATTAAAGTGTAACATTTACTGATTTTTTACAGATAACTTGTGAGTTGAAATCAATTTGTTTGCTTTCCGCTTTTTGAGTAGAGTATTTCCAACTAATTAAGGTTAAAAAAATTCTGCTAAAAAAAAAACCCTCAAGCGGATGCACTTAAATTAATAAAACTGAAATTCCAGGAGCTGCAAAACCCTTGGCAGTATTTAAGCCGCAAAAAAACATTATTCCGTTCGTTCCAAGTAGTAGAGCCCATTAAAAGCGGATTCCCCGAGTTCGTTTTGCGATCCGAAGCATAATTTCAGATTCCGCAATTTTTTTTTATCGCTTCCTCTTAACCCCCTACAATCACTTTCGGTCTTCAGTCGTCCCCCCCGACACACAGCGAATGCTTAAAATAGATGCTTGGTTTAGAAAAAAAGGGGTGGTATATGTATGTATATATATTTTCGCCTAGTTTTTCCTCCGAACAGAAGCAGGACCTCAATGAATTTCCGGACTTGGGGATTTTAAGCGGCAGCGGGCACGCTTCGTTTAGTCATACTAAATATTTCTGCTCCTCTCGGGGGGGTTCTCAACTTGATAAAATTAAATTTATTCATAATTCCTTCAAACAAAAGGGAATTTCTTTTTCTGACGTTTTTTCTGCCCTTTTTTTTTGTTTAGTTTTTAGTGTTATAATTTCTCCATTGTTTTTGTATTTGTTTTACTTGAAGTGCTGTGCAGCTCGCTCAATTTCCTGGAACGATTTGCCAGCATATTAAGAGGGAGGGGAAGGTGCTTTAGAGAAGCTCGCCTGACGGCTTGACAAATACTGACGAATTGTTTGGCTTTTCCATCGTTCAAATAGAAAAGCAAATGACGTAGATGGCAGTTAACGTAGGAATTTGGTTAAACTATAGAATACCCGGTTTTATTGTATTAATTACTGGACAAAAATGCATAAATATAGCGTTACGGGGAAAAACAATTCGTTTTGTATAAGAACGTTAGGAATACATTAACTTTGCTGTTCAAAAGTATGCTACAAAAATGTAAGATAGAATTTTGCAGAGCAAAGTTCTTCTTTGCATACATTTGCACACATTTTGAAATGGTTTTAAAAGCTTTAGCTTATATTTATTAAATTAATTGATTTAAATTTACCCTCTTGATCAGATCGATAATTAATATTCCTGTCTAAAAGTATGCTACACAAATTCTACATTATATTCTAGGAAGTAAAGAATTCCCTTGCATACTCTTGGATGCATTTTTAAATGGATTTAAAAGCTTAAGTTTTTATTATTGGGGAAACGTAAACTTCTGAGAAACATTAACTTGCAGAATTTTTGCCTCTCGAGCAAGAAAGTATATTAAATAATAATAATAATAAATACTATTCTAAAAAGCACATAATTTCCTTGCATACTTTTCGACACATTTTTAAATGGTTTAAAAACATATAGTTTGTATTTATGGAATAAATTGCCTAGGAAACCTTTACATCTGGAATTTTCCCTTTCGATCAGGCAGTGGAAATGCCAAGAAAAACAAAAATACCAGTAGTTGAAAGAAAACAAATGAAAAGCCAGAGGAAAAGCGAGCTAAGGAAACGACAGGATGGCGGGTGGAGACCACACAATAATGGGGGAAAAGGAAAGCAAAGTAGGAAATTATGATATCATCTTTATGACGCCATTATGGTCGCTGTCGCTGTCTTGCTTTTCCGCCCTCCCCCCCTTTTCCTACCCCTTTTTTCCACAACGCCTCAGTGTGTGTAGGAGTGTGTGTGTGTGGTTTCGCATACCCCTTCTGTAAACATGCTATGACTAACTGTCATGACCCCCATGAAAAGCCCCTTCCTTCTCTCTCTGTCTCTCTATCTCTCTCTCGGAAAACTGTTGTAAATGTCAAAGACCGGGAAAAGCAACACACACGCACACACTTCCACACACACACACGCATGCGGAAAATAGGAAAACGCGGTTCTGAGCAATGCAACAGTTTTCCCACAGACAACTGTCCGTTTGGCTGTCTTTTGGGTTAAGCCAAAAGGGTTAAGAGCGCCCTAAAGCCAAATAAAAAGTAGCAGATTCTTTTTGCGCCATTTCGAAAACCGCAAGAATGTGAACGCAACAAAAAAAAAAAAAAAAAAAAAAAAAAAAAA